>LGRX02013857.1:0-15331 GCA_001247695.2 Cymbomonas tetramitiformis
CTCAACTATGTTAAGGCAACGCGCGGATCCATTAGCGCCGCTTCGCCCACCCATATAGGCGAAGGAGCCCAACGCGGGGCAATGTTTGATGCCCCAAGTAGGAATAGGGCAAGAGCAAAAAAGGGGGCAAGCCAAAGGGTCCGGGGCCCAATGAAACCCCACGAGAGAGCGGTGAGGACGGCGATTCGTAAAGTGACATGTGAGTATCACTCACCACTTGTATTTCTTGAAGTTAATTCGCGCTTGGAGCGAGAGCGATCTTCTATTTCCTTGTTTTCGTTTCTTGAAGATGATCGCGCGGGTTTCTAGCGTAACAAATTCCTTTTGTTCATATTGTGTTGTGCGTGGGGTTTTTTTTTTGTAGTAAAATTGGCGAAGGAGCAGAAGTGGTGCCCGATTTTGAAAACATCGGAGCAACATGACGCCTACAACCGCTTGGTGAAGGACGTTGCGGAGGCTGCAGGCTTCGATGCGAAGAGGGACGCCACGATTGAGCCCTTCATCAGGTCGCGAGTGCGCGCCGATGTTGGGAATTTTAAAAACCTCTATCGCTATGGGAAGTGGGAAAAGAAGGGTAAGCAATGGGTGCTTATCACTTCCAACCCCCACCCATATTCGGGTTTGAAGGAGGCGGAGGGCCTCACAATCTCCGCGAACTCCGACAAGGCCAAGAAGGAGGCATTGGAGGCGGCAGGGATCACGCTGGCTGCATTGCCTTCAACCGCTGCGGAGGTTGAAGAAGAGTCACTGGAGGCAATAAGTAAGTTATGACCCGTATTATGCACTAGGCCTTTCCTTTAAGGCGCATTTATTGCACTATTCTGTCCGTATATTAACCGTACACTAACCAGCAGTCGTGGTGCACTATACGCGAACTAACACGGTAAATACTCCGGCGGGGGGTGTTTTTTTCAAGACGAGTTCTGTTTCGAGGCCTGGGAGGAGGAGGAGGAAGAGCCGGAGGAGGAGAAGCAAGCTGATGACTCCAAGGGTGGTGCCTCCAAGGGGAAGAAGAGAGCGGGGCCCAATGTGGAGCCCCCGCCCGCAAAGTCTCCCAAGAAGGGGACTCCTTCAAAGGCTTCTCCCAAGAAGGGGACTCCTTCAAAGGCGGGGAACACCACCGCACCCGCGGATGAGGAAGCCGCCGACCAGGCAGACCTCGCCACGCGGTACCCGGTCGGCAAGGAGGTCTACCTTTACGCGAGACCTACGGAATCCGATGAGGCGCTAATCACCTCCCAGATCCTTGAGCCCAAGGATTACTTCACCCCACACCCCCCCCTCACCTTGAAGAAGACGGTCCCCCTCCTGGCCGGGACGATCTCAGCGTGCGAGCTCAACGCTGAGACCGTCCACGGCCAGGGAAAGGCCGAAGTGAAACTCCCTGCGGAGTATCTATCCATCAAGGTGAGTAAAATATGCGGTCTTTAACGTTAGTGTTCCGTTAGTGTCCCGTTAGTATGTCCGCTGTACATTAAGAGTCCAGTTAGTGTGTCACTACACACTGTGATAGGTTTCCAGCCTTTGTTTTCCAGGTTTCCTTTTTAGATTGCCCATGCTAACGTGTATATTTCGTTTTCGACAGGTGAAAAAATTCAACACCAAGAAAACTGGTCAGGATGAGTGGTACACCAAATCGTGGAAATGCCTCAAGCACATCCTCTCCTCCACCGATAAGCATGTGAGCGAGGATGAGAGGACAAAGAACTTCGGCAAGGATACCGAAAAATATTTCGAGGAATTTTTGAGGGGGAAAAAGCAGCCCAAGGACCTGAACCTCGTCCTGCACGGCAAGTATGTGCGGTTTGGAATGCTGGAACATGCATTCCATGGTCCACCAAAAGGGGATGATGACACCGAATAATTAGGACCACCGCTTACGTAGTAGTTAGTGAGGACTAGTAGGAGGACTAGTAGCAGGTTAGTAACATATTTGTTTTTGTATAATAACAACTAGCCTGTCTCGTACGTCTTCATTGCTTCTTTTTGTCATTGTTTTTGCTGATTTAGTGCACTGCGTGAAACTCGTTTCTTTGTGGTTAGTGTGCTGTTAGTAATATATTAACGATATCTTAACGACAGACTATCTGTATACTAACCATCCGTTAATACCCAAAGTTAGTGTGTCGTTAGTGTAGTGTTAGTGGTATATTAACGATATCCTAACGACACACTATCTGTATACTAACCATCCGTTAATGCTCAAAGTTAGTGTGTCGTTAGTGTGCTGTTAGTGTAGTGTTAGTGGTATATTAACGATATCCTAACGACACACTATCTGTATACTAACCATCCGTTAATGCTCAAAGTTAGTGTGTCGTTAGTGTGCTGTTAGTGTAGTGTTAGTGGTATATTAACGATATCCTAACGACACACTATCTGTATACTAACCATCCGTTAATGCTCAAAGTTAGTGTGTCGTTAGTGTGCTGTTAGTGTAGTGTTAGTGGTATATTAACGATATCCTAACGACACACTATCTGTATACTAACCATCCGTTAATGCTCAAAGTTAGTGTGTCGTTAGTGTGTGGGTTAGTGTGCCGTTAGTGTGCCTGTTAGTGTGGTGGTTAATGACCTAACCACGCGTTAACCGACTTAGTTAGTGTGTCGTTAAGGTGCCGTTAAGGTATGTTGCACAGAATGTATGCCCTAACGGCACCTTAACGACGCAGTTAAGGTGCTATTAGTGTATGTACAGGCACACTAACGCGCCGTACTCTTATACAGTTAGTGTGTCGTTAGTATATTGTTAGTGCACGTACTAACGTTTTCTAAAATGGTAGGGCTCCCCCGCTGGTGTGTACCTACTGCATGTACGGTACGCAGTACATGAAGCCCACCTGCATATGGACGAACTCAGCACCACCCACGCCCTTGCTACGCTGCACTGCTTCGACACCATGTGCGTGCAGATGGGCAACCGGTGCTCACCCAGAGACTGCTCAGCTGGGACCTCATCCGCAGCAGACTGGAGCGGGCCAATCCGCGAGCGTATATCCCGTACCAGCGCCCCTGCTGCGACAACTTTTCCGACATCTACGCCTCCGCAAGACTGAAGACCCGCTTTAGATTCCAAGCGGCACCCTTCTTCGTGAAAGTGGTGCCCTGGTAGCGGCAGGCAAGTTGTGCTCGAAGAGGAACCAGAGAACCTAAGAACTGGAAACAGAAAGGAACCAGAAAACCTAAGAACTGGAACTTAGATGGGTACCTTAGCGGAGTGATCCCAGGAGGTAGACCACTCCTAAGGGGGGGAGAGTTGTGCCCGGAGGCACAGCGTGAGCCGATATGCCTATGCGTCCGTATGTGTGTCATCGGGGGTAATCCGGGATTGGCACGATGACAGTGAAATTGGGCTTGAAATCACGATGAGAATGAATACCAGATGTCCGGGGTATGACAGTATGACACTATGACACTATGACACTATGACAGTATGACACTATAGTAGTATGACAGTACTGTGGGGGGTGTCATCGTGGCACTCAGTCAGACCCTCGAAGAATGGTCAGATTCGCATCGGGGTCGGAAAAGACAATGAAATCGAATATCAGATGGCAGGGCTATGACAGTATGACAGTATGACAGTATGACACTATGACAGTATGACAGTACAGTAGTATGACAGTACTGTGTGGCAGTCATCGTGTCAGTCTGTCGACGTAACATCTGAATCGAGAATGACGAATCGGAATTAGAAATGAGATCGGATCGGGAATTGAACGTTGAGCCGAAGTGTGACATCGACTGTCGAGTGGTTGACCCTGCAACCTGAGTGACGAGTGAATAAGTGGAGCACTTGAGAAGTGTTTAGCCTTCAGAACTCGGAACCGAATTATCGTTTGTACCTCAATCTGGCCCTGATCCAGTATATTATAAAATCCGAATTGTGTACCTTTGCACGTTCAATCAAAAACATATTTCCGAGCATCTGTCGTAGTGCCCCAGGCACAGCTGCTGCGCACGCTGCTGCTGCGCACGCTGCTGCACCCGTTGTTGCCGCACCACCGGAGCGCCCTCCCCGTGCTGCCGCTGTACCAACTCCTTCAGCTCCGTGATCTTCACGAAGAGGGCGTCGTAGTCGCTCCTGGAGAGGTGCGCGGAGATGCCGTCCGCGCCAGAAGCCGCCTTCCCCGCGTCAGTCTGAGCCCAAGCCTGGTAGATTTCTACCACCATGGAGCGGAGCGAGGCCAACGGGACATGCGCCAAGTCAGCAACCATGGGGTAGCGCACCTTAACCGCAGCGTAGAACGCCGGGTCAAGTCTGGTGTACAGACTCAGCTTCCGCGTAGCCTCCGTAGGTGTCCAGTCGGAGGCCCTGTTATCCCGCACCAAATGTTGTTCCCGCGCCAACATCGGCTGCGGGTCTACGTTTGCGGGGTAACGCAAGGCCGCATGCTCCTCCTGTTGCGACTCCCGTAGCGCCACCGGTACGCAGCCCTTGATGATGTCGATTAAAGCTCGCCGTTCATCTCGGTCAGACGAAGCATCCGTACCGGTAAGCCAGACATACGCGTTGCTGTGCTTCTCCACCACGAGAGCCAGCACGTCGTACAGGAGGCCATTCACCCGGCTCACCACAACCGGGGTAAGGGGGTCGTCGAGATCAAAGGACTTCAACTCCAGTCCAGCTGACTCGAACTCCGTACGCAGCTGCACCACCAGGTCGGACAGAAGGCCAGCGTCGTCCGTAGCGCGAAAATGGTGTTTCTTGTCACCAAGAACGTCCTCGCGGATGCTCTTGGCCCAGGCACCGATGCAGACGTGCCTTGTAGATTTCGTCGGTCAACTTCGCCTGCTCCTGCAAGTAATGCCTGATGGCCACGTCGGCGTCCTCGTTCGAAGCAGAGTTGGGGGCCTGAACAGTCGGTGTCCGCACTGTCGGGCTGTTCCGAACCCCGTCGATAAGCCTCAACGAGGCGTCAATGTCGCTGTCCCTCGTGAGGGACTTCTTTGCTCTTGTGATCACACCCATAACTCTGAAAGCCTGATGGGAGGTGGTACGCCGTGGCGCGTTCGGGTAATGTCGTGGGGAAAATGCGACGTCACAGCCACGGAAAGAGCGGTAGAGCCATGCGAGCGAGGGGCACTGGAAGACGTCATCGAGGTCGAAGGTGCTGCAGTTACCAGCCCAAGAATCGGTAGCAAGCGGGATCAGGGCAAGCGGAATACCGTAAATGAAAATTGCGCCGACGAAGCCCGGTCCAGGTCGAATCCCCATAGCTGCGGCTCAAAGTCGTTCACCGCAAACCGCTCATCTCAAAATTTCCGTGAGCACCCAAACGCGCCGTCGCGCACCACCTCTCCAAGCGGCTGCTTTAGCCAATCATGGCCAAACTAGCTGTGGAAAATAGCGTGGAATGGGTCCACGACCTACTGGAATACTGTATCCCGGTTCACGGATATCAGACAGTCCCGGAACCAATATAGATAAACTCGTATAAGAAATAAACCCTAAGCTAGATATACCCGGAACGGTCTCGAAGTCGGAACGGTCTCGGTCCTAGCTACCTGTGACACCTTGATGTGGTTCCTTCGCTCGAGTGGCGTCTTCCAGAAACCAGCTACCGCCCCTCGAGCGCTCGCAGCCGCGTAGCGCTCCAGAGGGATGGACGCTGATATGCTGCCAGCTATAGTCACGCGCATGCTCTCGCTCCCCAAGGTACGCAGTCAATGAACGACCATATCGCAAAAATGAGACACGCGGGCGCAAATGAGAAAAAAAAATGAGAAAGCATTAAATTGTATGCCAAATTGGTTATTGGGGTTCTGAATGACAAATATGAGGGTTAATTTGAATAGTCCTTGAAGGAATTTCGAAAAATCTGGGTTTTGACTCTTCAAAGTAGCCACGCGAGTCACGCGTGCGGCAAGAAAACGGGAAAGGTGGAAGCATCGTGTTAGGTGTGGAAAGTTGTGATATTGCCTTATGTTTGTGTTCGAAATGTTAGAATTTTGCACTATTAGAATATCAAGGTATGTCTTACGCAAGGTCGACTTTACATAAAACTTCTGATTTTCTAGATCGTGAGATGTATGCGATTTACGTATGCGCTTAAGTATGGTTAAGTATGGGAGAGAACTGAGCGGTGTCGACCATAACTTTTCAGTGCCTGGGTCGATTGTATACCTGGAGCGCGCAATATGTTTAGATTGCTTTGAGCGACATGTTTGTCGAATAAAAATATTTTTGGAAGTTTTGTGTAAAGTCGACCTTGCGTAAGACATACCTTGATATGTAATATTTTGACATTTCCAAAAATGCAACTATTTGCTTACATGGGAGATCCCGTAGATTTATGGCCCATTTTAGGGTGTTTGGAGGGTCACGTAGTAAAATACTTCTCATCGGGCGAAAGTGAGAAGCTAGGAACATATTTTCAAAAGCTGTTATGCTGCAAAAGTTGTCCAGGACTGAAAACAACCAGTGGTGATGCTCCCCCGGGCTTCATGTGACCCAACATGGGCGGGTCAGGTTGCCCTGAAAAGGCTATTCCAGGGCGATTCTCGTCAGCTATCAAGACCGGTAAACAGTATTATTTCGCGGGGAAAATAAATATATGTTAGAAAAAAAATATCCCTCGGCAAGTGTTCGTTCCTACAGGTGTGCTGCACATGGATATATCGGGGCGTCCAAGGTTCAGGGTTCATTGGTATATCTTGGAGGAGTCGTAACCGGAGGTCGGTTGCACACACCTGCGTTCGTGACATCAAACCACAACCCGCACCTCAGACTACCTACACCAGTTTGGCAAATATTGGAATATTTCAGTATTGGATGTGGCCTTACGATACTTTCACGTTTCACGACTGCCAGTCACAACAAGCCCATTGTGAACAAGGCTACAATTCAAGCAATTGCAATATCTTTATGGCAGGAAAGATTGACCAGTAATAAATTAACAGGTTGAGCAACAGCTCCTCCAAATAGTTACTTCAAGTTAGAACAGCCTCCAAATGGGCAATATTCAGGTCTTATACTTTCAAGGCGCGCAGTTCATATCTCTAATCGATCTGTCCCATGTCGGCGGGCATATCATCATCTGCCACCTATACAAATCCTAATCAGAGAATCTGCATTTGAACAATCCTAATCAAGACAGTTGATTTCATTGTCCCTTGCTGATCTTTGCCTTCTTCCTACGAGGAGCCACGTCAAGCACTTCTTCTTCATCACTGTCACTGCTCATGGTGCATTTCAATTGAGTTATATACTCATGTGTCCAACATCTCGGATATTTCCTAGATTGCCTCTTCGTCTCTTCAGACACCCCAGCCTTATTCTCAACCATTGAAGTCAATCCAGTATCCGATCCATATGGTTTCTTCGGTGGTACATGAACAGTCTCCACCACAGAGGCTGGGGCATCCTCAGATATGGCCTCAGACTTCTGCTTGGTGATAGGCTGATCATCTGGCTGAACAGGTGAGGTCGGGGAGGTGCCCTTTGGTACCCAGTGAAGTTCACCCTTCTCATCCATGATCAATTGCAGTCCCAGTCTCTTCAACCTTCGAGCTTCAGCTCGTTCTTCAGCATCGTCAGCTACCAAGTCATCGAACTCGCTGACGTCATCCTCGGTGTCATCATATTCAGACGAAGTTGGCTCCCATTTCGGACTGGCAGTGTCCATGTCATATATGACACCCGCGTCATCTTTGTCATCCGAACCTGGTAGCTTCTCCTTACTGTTAGTGACACCTGCGTCATCATTGTCATCAGAATCTGGTAACTTCTCCTTACTCCAGGACACAGCGCCTGTACCCGAATCTTCACTGTCCGTAGGCGCTGAGTGTATAGGCTTACGCCCCGTGTAGGTAATTCCACGATATTCGTCATCGTCAATCACAATCGTCGGATTCCAGTACCCAACGCTGCTGATCGGTAATGAGAATGGCGCTACCGGCGCCTTCAACTGAGTGGCGTCTTCCAGAAACCAGCCGCCGCCCCTATTACGCTCCCAGCGGCGTAGCGCACCAGAAGGGTGGACGATAATATGCTGCCAGCTATAATCAAGTCCAGGCTTTCGCTCCCCATAGTACGAAGTCAATGGTTCGGGAGTCCCCTTCCGAGCCCATTGCCATCTCACTGCCCCAGTACGCATAAATACAATATGCCAATCGAATGGCTTGGCAGGGCTATTGTTCCCTGGCACAACTCCTCCCCTCTTAGCTTGTTAGTACAAATAGATGATAACTCAGAGTCATTTGTACAGCAGCTAAGATCCAGACACAGATCAGCCATGCGTATGGATGCGTGATATGCTTTTCTGATCGAACAGGTGCTCGAAGAGTTGACGAAGCAATCCAGCGGGCAGAGGGTATACAGCAGTGGAAACTCCTGCTCCTTGTTGCCCTGGATGAGGTCCCAGTTGAGCAGTTTCCGGATGTGATCCCAGAGTCTGTTGGTGAAGACAAGGAGTATCCATCGTGCAGTACCGTAGATCCACTGGAGGAGGCGACTGCGTCCAGATGCAAGTAGGCTTGCGATAGCCAGTGCCATACATACAGTAAGAGCAATACAACGGGGCAGGTAACCGGCGAACTACGGGTCGAAATCGCAGCGCAAAGGGAAACCTGCCCATCGGATTTTCCATAAACCAATGCTGGGGTTTGAGAAAGTCAAAAATTTGGAGCGTTCGGCGTACACAAGCATCAGCCTGTCGCAGTTGTCGCACTCCAGTGGTCTTAGCCTGACTGTATTCGGTGCACGGTGGACTAGCCCAGATGACGTCAAAGTAACCAGGTGCGTAACGCTTGAAGTCCCAGTCCTGAACCTTCTCAGCGTAGGTAGGTTGCCAGCGAGGATCATGATCGACGCTGACCACAGTGCTCTTCGGATAACATGACATGAAACTTCTCTCCACACTTCCTGTACCACTGAAAAGTACTAGTAGTCGCAACTCGCGTGTCGAGACCACAGAGTCCAGAAGAGCTAGATGCGTCACGAAGGCGTCAGAGGAGCGACAGTATTGTTCCCAAGGTAGGCAGTTGTCCAGAGAAGTGAGTTTCCCTTCCTCAGAAGTATCCAGGAAAGTTAGAGCTCTGGCGCGTTCCCGCCTTTGCTTCCGCTGCATTCTGACCTCCTGTAAGGCTTTTTCCCGGGCTTGTCCTTCTCGTGATAGTCTCAGTTGTTCGAACTCCGTGAGCTGTTCGAGTTCACCCCCGAAGTTCAACGACTCACGGGTCTTCCAGGAGTCATGAGCATTAGAGTACCCAGTCCAGCGAACCAGAAATTCTTCTACTTCCTTGCCTCCTTTCATAGGTTTCACTCTTCGAGCCAGAATCTTAGACACATGGGTCTGGGATTGTCCATCCACGAGAACCTTGGCAGGAGTAGATATTTGTCGACGCAGCGCAAAGGCTTCATCCGCAGTGCGGTATTCCTTGAGGCGATGCTGCGCAAAAACATCGTGGATACGCCATTTAGGGGGTAACTTGAGCCGGTAAGCCACCGGGGCACCTCTGTCAATTTCGGGTAGCTCTCGCTGCTGGTCACTGAAGAACCTCTCGGTGATGGGTAAGGGCCCGTGCCAGCGAGGTCCCAGCTTCCTGAAGGATTCGCGGTCCATGATATTTTCCGTGAGATGCTTGGCATCTACCCAGACCAAGTCTCCCAACTGAAAGGATTTGGCGGTGTGACGCTGGTCAAACTGATGTCGCTGGCGTTGCTGTGCCAGTTCTAGCTTAGTGCGGGCGTCCTCTAGTTGAGCCGCGAATTTACTAGCCATCTCGTGGACAGTACCTTCTCCACCCTTACGCCTGGAGTGTTGTCCAGCAGCCGCTTGCAGGAACAAGTCCAGTTGCGACATAGGCGAGTGCCCCAAGACCAACTCAAACGGGGTAAAGCCGGTTACATCGCTCCGCGTATCGTTTATGGCGAACTCTACGTTGGTACACCACAAATCCCAGTCTTCTGGATTGCTGCCTACGAAGGACCTTAGCATGTCTTCTACCACGCGGTTGGTATGTTCAGCTTGTCCGTCCGAACGAGGGTTGTAAGGCGTGGTGGAGGCCACTTTAGTTCCCATAAGTCTCATCAATTCCTTCCACATAGCATCCTGAAAACGAGGGTCGCGGTCAGAGACAATCTTCATAGGGGTGCCATGTAGTTTCCAGATGTGGTCGAAGTAGATTCGAGCGATAACCTCAGAGGAGCTGTCCTGGAAGTTCAACGGGATGATGTGAACCATTTTGCTGAGCTTACATGTGAAAGTAGGAAAGGCATCGTGATTCCGCGCCGTGACTGGCAGTCCAGTAACAAAGTCCACACTGACCACTTGCCATAGTCGCGTAGGAATAGTGTGTGGGTTCAGCAATCCATCCGGGTAGGAATTTCTCGGTCGCACCGCTTGACAGATAGTGCAAGATGAAACCCATCGTCCCACATCTTCTGCTGCCCCTTTCCACCAGAAGCGTCGCAGTACTCGTTCCAGAGTTTTGTCCCTGCCCGCGTGTCCAGCTGAAACAGATGCATGCGCCTCTTGCAGTACTACCTCACGGAGGGGTGAATCTTCTCCCAGTACCAACTGATAGCGCCCAGAGCTCACCCTCCACAACACATCTCCCACTACGCAGAAGTCACGAGTGCGTTGATGCGGAGCTTCTTGGATTTCCTTCCTTAAAGTCTGAAGGGGGCCAGGTCGCCCATATTCCGCTTGCAGCGCTTTGAGGAACTGGCCTCCTGATATCTGCTGATGCAGGTCTCGAACGCTGGCCGCTTCTCCAGTACGCACGATAGGAGGGGGGGAACTCGTCTTCCTTTCCCGCTTGACACGCTGTCGAGCTGGCGGGGCGTACACTACTAGCAGGGGCCAAGGAAGATCCAGAAGGGCTCCATCCGGGGCAGCGAACATCTGCACAGGTTCTCCTTGAGCGTCATGGGTAGGAGTAATGTACTCCACTCTCATTCCCGCAGATCTGAACAACTGCCGCCACTGTGGCATGCGAGACTGAAAGTCAGGAAGGACAAAGAGAGCTGAAGTATTCTCAGGGTCCAGACGCCATTCTTCCACATATCTCCTCAGTACGGCCTCGATGGTCAAATGGTTGGAGGAGAAGGGAGGATTGCACCAGACGTTCAACCCTCGCCAGTTTTCCTTCAAGCAGTCCGTCCAGTAGCGGTTGACCTGACGATTCTTTCCTCCCAAGTCGCAACAGGCGTCCACCTCGAAAGGTCCATATTCTTGACTCAAGAAGTCGAACATGTCCGCACGGAACTTCCAGTCCTGTCGGTCGCTGGGCTCCAGGAGTCTGGTTGAGGCCTCGCTGCACTTCGGCGTTGCTGAGTAATCAACAGGGGTCTTCCTGGGAGAAGGAGGCGAGGATGCTGTCAGTTTGCCAGAGCGCGTCTGAACTGCCAGGGTTGCTTCCTCGTACCCTGTTTCGGCCAGCTGCAGGGTATGTAAGGCGTCCATCCAGAGTTGAGGAGAGTCCATCCAGGTGAGAGTCCCACTGTACGCGAGGACTGGTTCAGGATCTTTGGTCTTGGCGCTGTTGGACTTGCGCTCCTTCAACTTGTTGGGATCTACCACTCCCAGGGGCGCGCGTCCTTGGCGAGACTCTTTACCAGCTGCAGGTCGGAACTTGCTGGCAGTGTCTGCGGCCGAGGGAGGTCGCTGCGGTTTCCCAGTAACCGAGTGCACAAAGCCAGCTTCTACCAGTCCTTCTCTCGCGGAGATTTCCTTGTAGTCGGGTCGCCTGGACAGAGCGTCTGGAACCCAGAGTAGCGCCCCAGGGATGTACTCCATCTCGGGTACCCTACCTCCACTAGATCCATGTACCATCGGGCTTGGCGTCGGCTGAGAGGTTGTCCAGGTGCCATTAACCAGACTAGGGGCTTATGGTCACCCTGCAATTGGAACTCGGTCCAGATGAGGTAGTGTCGCCAAGTTTGCGTAATGCAGTGATGGAGAGCGCAGAGTTCTCTTTCGCCGGCATGGTAGTTCTGCTCGGCTCCATTAAACTGTCTGCTCTCAAAGGCGATAGGTTGCAATCCATTTCCTACGTCTTGCATCAGTACTCCCCCCAGCGCCACTCCACTGGCGTCAGTTTGTAGCACGAAAGGATGCCGTCCTTCGGCCGCCGCTTTCATATCGGGTAGCGCCAGAGTGGGTGAAGAACACAGCGCCTTCTTAATTTCCTCGAAGGCCCAACGCTGCATGGGTCCCCATAGCCAAGCGACATCCCCTTTGGTGAGCTGAGTCAAAGGTTGTGCTACTTCGGAGAAGCCCAGCATGTACCGCCGGTAGTACCCAGCCAACCCCAAAAATTGGCGCACATGCGTGGCGTTTTCCAGAGCGGGCCAGTCCCTGATGGCGGCCAGCTTGTCATGTTGAGGTTGACTTCCTTCACGTGAGATAACGTGCCCAAGAAAGCGTATCTGGGTCTGCAATAGTTGACACTTAGACTCCTTGAGGTAGATACCCTGGTTCTCACAGACTTCGAGAAATTGCTGGAGATGGGAAAGATGCTCCTCCAAGGTGTTGCTGAAGAGGATACAATCGTCCAGGAATATTCTTACAAAAGGAAGATGTCCCAGCGCGCGCTGCATGCGTCTCTGATAGCAGGAAGGACTGTTGGTCAACCCCATGGGCATCACCAACCACTCATACGAGCCATAGGGAGAAGTGAACGCCGGCTTTTCCACATCCTCAGACGCCATAGCCATCTGCCAGAATCCATCGACCGCATCGAAGGAGGAGAAGTACTTGGCCCCATGCATGGAGTCGAACAACTGCTGAATGTCGGGAAGTGGATATTTGTCCTTGACGGTCAGGCTGTTGATGGCTCGGAAGTCGCAGAGCATTCTGAGTACTTCGGGTTTCCCAGGCTTGGGAACCATCAGCACTGGTGCAGCGAACGGACTTGAGGAAGGTCTGATGTAGCCCTTGCTCAGGAGTTCATCCAGGCGTTCTCGCAATTGAGTCAGCTCCACCATGGACCTCTTGTAGGGCCTCTTAGCGGGCGCGATGCCATTCCATCCCTCTTGCAGTCTCACATGGGCCACTTCATCTTTTCGCAGGGCGTCAAAGTTGGGCAGCGCTTCGCGAATTACTCGAGGTGAAAAGGACTCGACGATCAGCTTCTGAAACTTCTTTCTCCACTCGGGGGAGATTGAAGGGTCCTCCAAATTCTCGCTGGTGGCCACCGCTGATAACATCGAAGTCCCTACCAAAGGTGTCGCATAGGCCACTCAGATGTCGTGGGGTGTCGCGGCACTGTCCATTCCCGCATATCTGCGCCGATAGGCTTTGATCTCCTTGGTCGCTTGGGCCGCTGATAACATTACCATCGGTTCCAGAGCCATCGCGGTTCTCTCGCCTTTGCGTGTGGAGCTACGCCCCGGCGAACATCCCTGTATCCGCACGGATTTGCCATGATGGCGAAACTTGACTGATCCCCACCCATCATAGTCCAGCGTGACCGGCGCGAGGTGTCTCAACCACCTTCCTCCGAGTACAATGTCCACCTTGATGCCCAAAGGAAGTACTCGCATCTTGATGACCTCGGAGTAAGTCCCCTCGGAAGTCTCGGCGGTCAGCTTGCCGTAAGCGACTTGCGCAGAGGTCTGCACTGACCCATCCGCGAGGGTAACGTTCAGCGGCGTCCCATTAGCGCGAACCGTGAGGTTCAATCTCTTGACGCACTCACTGGAGATGAATTCATCCGAGGCACCAGAATCCACCAGCACGCGCACTCGCTGTCCCTTCAGCAAGGCCCAGAACACCAATAGCAGCGTTCCCTCTTTGTCCCGAATCGCAGTCAGCTGACTGTCCTGGTTCCACATTACTTGACCATCGCGTCGCAGATGTGCACAGATGGCTGCTCGCACTGGGTGATGCAAAGGTACGCGCTGCTTAGACCGGATAGGTCTTGTGCGCGGTGGTGCAGGCTGAGAACGAGGATCCGGACCAAAGTACCATCCACCTTCCAGGTCGCGATCTGCTTGTAGCTGCCGCTCCTTAGCGCGTCGCTCCTGTCCTTGAGCGCGTCGTCTGGCGCGGCTCTGCGTGCGGCTTTCCAGAGGGTAAGAGCGAAGAGGTTGGATGGAAATCTCCTCCTCCTCTCCCTCCCCAGAGCTATCTTCTGGTTCGGACTTTTGAGTGAAAGAGGGGGCTTCTTCTTCCCGCGGTGCCGCCTGGGCGTTGGTGACGTTCGCTGGTGCTGCCACTGCTTCATTACCTTCCAGGATCGGCCGCAGACGATGGCGTTGGTGTTTCTGAATGGTCAGTAGCAGTTCCAGGTGGGTTTCCTCCTGGATGGTTTTCAGGGGAGTCGGCTCCACTCCTTCTGTCACCGTTGTCAGCACACTTGGATTGTTCTCCGATCTGGCGGCGGCCAGCTGTCGCTCCATCAACTGCTGCGTGAAATTGAGCGACCGCTGGGAGTCCTCGAGGTCTGAAATGTCCCCAGAAGTTGCGGGCTGAGAACTGGATGGAGATAAGGTCAAATCCAGAGTTGTCGCTGGATTCGCATCTGATGGTTCCGCTGAGTCCAGGGAGAGTGAATCACCACTTGCCGTTGAGGGTAGAGCCAGGTGAGCAGCCTCCTCCGCAGCTTCCCTTTCTCGCTGGTTCCATTGGTGCACCCGGTATAGACTGCACCAGGCGTCTGGAATTCCTACATCTCCACCAGAACCTGGGATAGTACCGCACTCGGTCTCCAGAGATAGCTGAAGTGCTCCTTCGGTTATCGTTAGGTCAGGGGTGACCTTCCCATGCCATCTGTACCAGCGGCGGCGATATCTGCGCCACCCTTCTGGTACCCATGCATCTCTCCATTTCTCATTCTCCTTTACCAGCGCCGCCGCTGCCATGTGCTCCGGGTGCGTCATCTCTCTCCAAGCACGCGTGCGATCCGCCAGTGACTCCGCTCGAAGTCCTGGTGGTTCATCTCCCAACCTCGTAACCTCTGCCTCATGCTGCAGTCGGTCTCGTACAGTCTTCGGAGTTCTGCTGCGAGGTTTTCCAGTGCGCTTGCGCGCTGCGCTCGTAGTGCGCTCTGCGCTTGAGGTTGACGCCCTCTCTGCCAAGGTTGGACACGCTGCTGGCCGAGACGTCGAAGGAAACACCTCAGGTCGAAGTTTAAAAGGTGGGGGTTCTGAAGCTGGGCCAGTTTTTGAAGTTCCACCCTCTTCCTCCCCACTGTCGTCCAGAGGGTGTGAAACCGCGGGTAGCGTTACATCCTGAATCCGCTGCCTCAAGGCTCGCATACGCTCCACCGGAGCTTTTCTCGGTACCCGCGGTCGAGGAGTGTTCCGCCAGGGGGTGTTGAGCGGGTTGAAGGTCCACTGGGTCTCCTCTTCCTGACCATCATCCTCATCCAGTGCTGCC
>LGRX02013858.1:0-23930 GCA_001247695.2 Cymbomonas tetramitiformis
CTCACGAGGTCTCCAACGTGCATTTAGCGACCACACCCAAGGTGCCCCTCAAGCCTCACGAGGTCGCCAACGTGCATTTAGCTAAACCCTTGGTACGCCTCACACCTCACCGAAGTCTCCGAAGGTAGGTAACACTCTAACACCGCCAAGATACCCCTCACGCCTCATGGCAGTTGCCAAAGTGCCCGAAGTTACATAACACCATTACGGCGCCCTTCAAGCCACATGGAAGGCGCCGAAGTACGTTTATCTAACACCCCTATGATGACCCTTAAGCCTCATGATAGTCTCCGGCGTACACCCCCAAGGTGCCTCTCACACCTCGCAGGAGTCTCGCGGGAAGTTTTCGAAGTATACTTACCTATCACCCCTAAGGTACCCCTCACGCCTCCCGGGAGTCCCCGAAGTACATTAAGCGACCACCCCCAACGCAACCCTTACACCTCATGGGAGTCTACAAAGTGTATTTAGCAACCAACCCCAAGGTGCTCCACAAGCCTCATGGGACTGCGCATTATGGTGCTTGGTTTTCGCTCGGTTTGTCACTAGGTGTGGACGGGTCGCGGAAAGCTCTGGGGTATTTGCACACCACTCGGATCGCCTCCACGGCGGGGCATTTCTCGTAGCTTCGGATTGTATTTTTCAGGCGCTCGGGCCGTTTGAATGTGTTAATGATGACAGTGAACGTCGAACCCGATACCGTTTCTGCAACATGAGCACATGCTCTCCATATATATCAGCTCATCCGTTGGCGTCGCACCTCTCAGATTGACCTTAGAAAAGTGTGCGCACGAGGACAATTTACAAGCAAACACGTCGGGTCAGCAGGGGACAACTTCCTCCAGAGATTCGCAAGCTCTGTACACGTGCATGCTGCTCGGAAAGGCGGAGTACGGGGAGAAGGGTCGTGCACGCGCTGCGAAGTGGTTTGGAGACGTGACTGGAGCAGGGACAGGAAGAAGCCTCATTTTGACACCTTCTCCCGCACGTCAGCAAGACAGAAATCTCCGTGTGGACACACTGATCTCCTTCGTGTGACGCGCAAACTTCTATCAGCGGAGTGTGAGGCGCGATCAATCACCTGCGGTTCGAGAAGTGGAATTGCAAGAAGTTGGGGCGGGTTTGAAAGCTATTGTTATCCCCGCAAGCATCAACAGCGTAAAGAAGCCGATGAGAATTCGCTTGCGCTGTTGGCTCGAGCGGAAGCTCTCCCTCCATCGGGTGGCTTCCCCGCGCAGACGGGTTTGCAACTTCAGATATTCTCTCCGTAAGCTCAAGGAGGGCTTCATGTGGTCGCGCCTTATTTTCATGTGTGTAGAATCATGAGCTGGAGGTCAGGCGGTTTACGGTACCGTATCACAAAGCCGGTGCGCCCCGAGATGACCTGCCAATGATCACCCAGCTCGAAGGCTTTGTCATATCGATAGAGTCCTTAGAGCCAAGACCGAAAATTTTCTGGAGGAGGTGTCTAAATCCGGTAACAACTTTTCGACACCGATATCTCATCTTTCCTTCATTTTGGGGGGAAACAAGTTAACACGACGCGCTTAAAGGCGCTCCGTTGACAGCAGGCAACACGCAAGGCTGCGCCGCCGACTCGGGTGCAACCAGTGTGTATACAAAGGAGTTGTCAAATGAAACCCGGGGACATGAAGGAACAAACAAGTTACACCGGGATCAAATATTTGGTTCCAGAAGACCTTGCTTTCCTGAAAACCAAAGGCCATGAAAGGATCCACTTGCACGTGTTCAAGAAATACATGCACATGGGCGCACGGAAGGAGGGATGAGTCACGGGCCTGGTACACTTACATCCGCAGAAGATACTTGAAGACAGTCTGCGGTGCACGTAGGACTGCTCGCCTCGATCAATTCGCAAGAACAAACATGCTTTGTAACGTTAGCTCGGCTTACGACGACGAGAGGCAGAGCGAGAGCATGCGACATGCGCAGCACTCAATAGAATAGGACTCGGACTGTGTCACACCCTCGACTGTCACAGCATGAGCAGAGTTACACACAGACATGAGAATGTCACAGACGCATCCGATCGTTAATTCGTCATCCTCATGTCATCATCGGATTCATCGCAGCGGCTTTCATCGGCTACGCTAAGAGAAGTCATCATTTGCGAGACAAACCAAACGAAAGAGACGTGTACAGTAGTCTCTACTGTAACGTTGCGACTACCATAAGCGAGAGGAGAATAAAGGCTCTTGTTCCTCCGCGCAACCAGGGTTGATCAGGACCCAGCTGAGAAAGCAACTTCTGTTGCGGCATATGCGCATCATCTCCTGAATATTTCCTGAACTATTCATTTTAGTCATGTTCGGCAGATTTTCTAGCGCAGCGCGGACTCTTACACGGGCCTCTACCAGCCGCGTGTTCGTTCCTCCTCCTCAGGTCCGTACCTCACTAGCCTTAGGCCACCAGAAATTTACTCCTAATTATTGGAAGTTTTTATCCCCACGAAAGCAACGCGTGTAAGAAAGTCTAGCCAGATCCGCCTCCAATTTAGTTTGCAGTGCAACTCGTTCATTTCGCACCACAGGCATGTAGGGTTTCTGAGAGGCCTTGCTGATCCGTATGTTGTTTATTCTTTTCTATTTTTCAGCCCGACAGTGTCCCATTTTATTTTATATTGTAATAATCCTTTGTTTTTTGGCAGGGTACCTTTGCTTCCAACCACGTGCATTTCGGTGATTTCGTGTATTGTTCCGCAGGTCGTTGTTGGAGCCAAGTTTTTCAGCTCTACCCCACCGCCAGTCGATACCATCACTGTTACAGTAGATGGATCTCCTGTAGAAATTCCTAAGGGTTCCACAGTACTCCACGCTTGCGAAACGGCTGGTGTTGAGATTCCTCGGTTTTGCTACCACCAACGGCTTTCCATCGCTGGTACGTAGAATCTCGAACCTTGTGGAAGACGGTTTTTGTTCCCCGATAGGCTTTCCTTTTCGTTCACTATAGTGACTTGCTTTCTTTTCTTGTTTTCTTTCAAGGAATAGTTCGAAATGTATTCCTGTTGTTCATGAGATGTTTAAAACTGTTTCGACGTTGGTGTTTACTGTTTTCGTAACCACGTATGCGGCAGGGAACTGCCGCATGTGCTTGGTGGAGGTTGAGAAAGCTCCAAAGCCTGTCGCATCCTGCGCAATGCCTGCTATGCCAAATATGAATATCAAGGTGGTTTCAACTCAAACTTGCTTAAGATGCCGTGACTGTGCGCTCAATTTCACGCTTTTGACCTTTGCTTTAATTGTTCGAAGGGAGTTCACAAGGAGGGACTCGAAGAATCTTGACCGCTTCCGGTCGCAGTGACCTGAACGACTGCCGTGCTTAACGTTTAAGTGGTGCTCACTTTCCCGGTTTTTTTGCTTGATTAACTTTTGGTATTATTTTCAGACCACTACACCCTTGGTGAAGAAGGCCCGCGAGGGAGTCATGGAGTTTCTGCTGGTGCTGCATCCCTTTCACTACTATTCATCTGTATTACGCCCTAGTCTGTCCCGGTTAAGTTTTGTGCGACGTAGTTTATATGAACAGCGCCTCCCGTCAAGCGCTCTCTTCATTGGATCTGTCAAGGCCGTTGGTTCAGGCTGTTTCGAGAATTTCGTCGAACCTAAGCCTTAAAGTCACGAGTCTACCTCACGTCTGCCGGTCTCTACATAAGTTAAGAGTATCGATATGTTGGCTACTGGTGCCGGCTTGATTTATCGAAGAGTTTTTTTTTTCACTCAAGGCGAACCCATAGTGTTTCAAATTGGAAATTGCTTCAGCCTCGCTCTCACTTGACTTTCCCTAGTCACGACTAAACTACTTGCCTGGCTGGGCACCTTTGTGGTTTCGGTACCGACGGACCAGCTGTCCTTCCCGTCAGGCCCTTGGGAGGGTCAACTTGTGTGAGCCCGCCCACATCCCACACAACGCTTCTGCTTCTTGCCGCTTATTTTGCTGTTTTGTTTTTGCAGGCCAATCACCCTCTGGACTGCCCTATTTGCGACCAAGGTGGAGAGTGCGACCTTCAGGATCAGGCGATGGTATTTGGTAGCGACCGCGGCCGTTTTGTGGTACACAGCTACTCCTCACTCGCGAGCACTGATTTTCCTTGGAGGCCTTCACTGCCTTTACTTTGAAACGGAAAGAAGCGACGCACAATGCGTCTATGCCTCGTCATAACCTTTTCATGCCGTGTACTTTTAGAAGGGCTTATATTGTGTGCCTCAATCTTTTGCTTTTGAGTCCTTTTGAGATATTATATATGAGGAACAATAAGACGGGGTGGAGGCATCTTCGTTTTACAGGAGACAAAGCGCGGTGTTGAGGACAAGGAACTGGGACCCCTCGTGAAGACCGTGATGACCCGTTGCATCCATTGCACTCGTTGTGTCCGCTTTGCTAAGGAGGTGGCCGGGGTCGAAGATCTAGGGACTACTGGCCGTGGTCGTGACACCGAGGTGAGCTCTTTTGTAGCCCTGTAGTTGCGAATGGCAGCTTTGACTAATGAGGTAAACGAGGGAGGTCGTCCAGAATATACTGACTGCCTCGTCGCGTTTCGTTTTGTGCAGATAGGGACATACGTGAGCAAGCTTTTCCGCAGCGAGATGTCCGGCAACGTAATTGATCTTTGTCCGGTTCGTACTCACACTAAATCTTCCCACGAACTTCCCTGCTCTGTCGGACGATCCAGAACGCGCCAACCACGCCACTTGCGTGCCTCCGATCCATCTGCTACGAGAACACCTTTTGTACAGTGTTCCCCCTTGTGTTCTCGTGTGAGATCTTTGTTTGTAGCTACGGATATCGTATATGCAAGTGACTGTGTGCTGTTTATTAGGTTGGTGCGCTCACCTCAAAGCCCTATGCCTTCACCGCACGCTCCTGGGAGCTCAAGAAGACAGAGAGCGTAGATGTTTCCGATGCCTTGGTAAGTCATTGCAGCCGATCCCCGCCGACCATTCTGAGCATCCACCTGTCTGAACCGTCTCTCCAGAAAAACAAGTCCCCGTCGAATGGAGGGTTGAACTAGGATACCCCCGCCCACCTGCCAGCAGCCCTAACACGGCACGGCCTTCAAACTGCTGCCTTCTTGTCTTTGCGTTTAAGGCGGTGAATCTCTATGCGCACTGGGCAACTGGAAACTTTTGGGAGTTAATTTTCTTGAGAATTCGGCGCTCCCTAGTTAAATTGACATTGCACAGTTGACCTGACCGCAGCGGTCATCGGCACATGGTTGAATCACGCAGTCGGACTAGGAGGCTGCCGATTCACCGGGAATCGGTGTGACTGTGTTGGTCTGCGTGCTGCAGGGAAGCAACATTCTTGTAGACACGAAGGGTACTGAAGTGATGCGAATTACCCCTCGTCTCAACGAGGAAATCAACGAGGAGTGGATCTCTGACAAGGCCCGCTTCCAATACGACGGGTTGAAGCGCCAGCGTATCGACGTCCCTATGGTAGCTGCCTCCACTTGCTCTATGTCTCGTTTTTGCCTGTACGTTTAGTAGAAGAACTTGCCGAAAGGTAACATCAACTCTCCTTTCAGCTCCTATTGCCGACGCTTCGAAATTCCCAAGTAGGCAGCTTTCAGTTGCCCCGCGTCAGGTGATATCGCAAAGCCTTCCACGAGCACCTTGCTGAGCTGCAATAAAAACACTAGTTGTAAGTGGTTTTTTGGCCCGCAGGCCAAGGCCGCAGGGGGCTTGGCCGCTGTATCTTGGGAGGAGGCTTTCGAAAAGATCGCAGAGGCTGTCAGCAAGGTTTGTTCCGAGCACACGCCTTCTCTACGTTTTGGCTATGTGATCGGATACGAGCTCTTTTCGGCTGTGCAACCTATCTTCAGGCAAGCCGTAAGAATATTGTTGAGCTCTACAGCCTGGACAAGTCGTCCGCATACCCCAAAGCAGTCAGCTCCGAGAAATAGCGCTCAACCTCAAAGTGGTAGACGGCGCAGATGGCGTTGCCTGCCCTAGAGTTCTTGCGCTGCAGTATTCTATCGAATGCAGAAATCACGTTCGAACCTTGGCGTCATCTGCTTCTGCCTCGAGACAAGCTTGTGTTGCTTGCCCTAGAGTTCTTCTGCTTCAGCGGCGCGTCTGCTCTCGACGTCCTCTTCCTGAGCAGAGGTTTAAACGACCACGTTCTGGTCCAGCGTGTTTTAGCGAAGGTCTCCGGGCTATCCACAATAGGTTTAGGCATGCATTCTCGTCATGAGTGTGCATCTCTATACCCGGGATCCTGACAGGCCTCCAAGGACGAAATTAAGGGAATCGCTGGCAAGTTGGCGGACGCAGAGTCCATCGTCGCGATGAAGGACCTGCTCAACAGGTTGACCTCTTTGTCGACCTTCTCTGCCAGCTTGGCTTACTCCCTTCCGCTGAAACAGCTGTGTAGCTCTTACAGCACAAGTTGCGCCCGAGCTTCAAGTGGTGCTCTTGCCACTTCTAAGAGAAGTTCACTATCGGGTTCATTCTCGACTCCTCGGGCACTCCTCAATGTGGACCTCTGACCCTCGGAGTTTACCCCTCTTGCTGCAGGCTGGGCAGCGGCAACCACATGTGCGAAGGCTTCCCCACCCTCGGCGCTGATATCCGCTCCAGCTACTTGATGAATTCCAGTATCGTCGGAGTGGAGGACGCAGACGCGATCCTTCTGGTGCCTCCCCGCTTTCTCAAATGTCGTGGCGCCCCACCTAGCTGCTCGCCAAGTGCCTCCATTCTTGTCACGATCGGCCGTGGGTGTGCACTCGAGTTGGGCACCGAGTGAGGACTTCTTCAGTCGAGTCAGTGGCAGTTCGCTATGCACCTTCGTCCCTTACAGCGGTATTCTGGTATACATTCTTTAAAGTCACATCTATAGTACCGGATTCTTACGTGAGTCATATAGTATTCTGCTACTCTTTTTAGTACGTGTTCTCCTGCTCACTAACACGAGCGGCTCTCCTTGCCTGCCCTGATCGACAGGTTGGAACCAATCCTCGTGTGGAGGCTCCCGTGCTGAACGCTCGCCTGCGAAGGGCCTGCCTCTCTACCGGTGCCACTGTTGCGAACGTGGGCTCCCCTCTCAACCTGACGTTCCCGGTAGAGGTATGTTCCACTGGATAAACCCTCTTGAATTTGTCACCAGTTTCCCCTGCTTGATAGGCAGGTGGCTGGATCTTGCTCCCGGTGCCGGTTGGACCGCACTCAGTATTCTTTTCTACTTATATCACTCAAACTAGGTGTCCTCTCGACTCACTTTATGGGCAAGGGAGAATACCTCAGCTGGTCAAGTCAGGAAAACACTTTTCCTCTGGGTTGTCTGTCGTTGCCTCTTGGTCAGGGCTTTCCGTAACGAGCTTGTCTTTCAGCTCCGAAACCATCCCTTGTGCCTCCCGCTCGGTGTTTGCCCTCGTCTCGAAGATGTTTCCCACAGATATGTAGGTGGCTACTTTTTGCCTGTGGCTGCTTTACCCTTGAGATTAAACCCGGACGTGGTTGTGTGGCTGCAGGAGCTCGGTATGGGTGCCGCCACTCTGAAGGAGCTTGATGCACAGTCCCATCCCTTCTTCAAGACAATGAAGGAGGCAGCCAATCCTATGATCGTGGTCGGCGCTGGGCTAGTGGGACGCGAGGACGGCTTGGCACTGCTGCAAACACTGCATTCCCTTGCCGAGAAGACTGGCGTGGTCGGAGAGGGTTGGAATGGTGCTTGCACACCCATCCCATGCGCGCGGCTCCCTCTCGATGTCCCTACGCTTGCAAGGACGCTGGAGTCTCCTGCCGGTGTTCGAAGTGGTCGCCTGCGTGCTTCACATTGTGCCTGCCTTTCTGGGAGGGCGCCGACAGAGAGCGCTGCGCACTGCGCCGTCAGCCGCCTGCCTCCGAGATGCTTCCACTAAGATTTCGCCTTCTCCTGACACAGGGTTTAACATGCTGCACGATTCTGCTGGACGTGTGGCGGGGCTGGACCTGGGCTTCCTGCCTTCCGAGAGTGCTAAGAAGGCGGCGGCGAAGGTTGTGTTCCTCCTGAACTCGGACGATTTCGATGAGGCAGACGTACCTGCTGACGCCTTCGTGGTCTACGTGGGCTCTCACGGTGCAAACCCGCCTTGCACTTGCTTGCCCACGCCATGACCGCCTTACTCCCTTGCCTAGCAGAACGCAGATCTTACCCTGGCAGCACGAAAGTACCTGCGAGGAGTGTCACTAAGCCGCACTGCACAAACGAGTGCCTGCAGGCCTCCAAGTCACTCTTACCCTGGCCGCGCAGTCTCTGCCCTCCACAGGCGCAGGCCGAGTTTTCTGAGTCGTACCAGAGCAGGGCGGGTTGTGAATGTTTCTGGCTCTTGCGATGCAGCTGTTGGGAGGACCTAGGTCTGGCTTTCCCGGCTGACTCCGTGGAGCACTGCAGGTGACAAGGGAGCCACGCGTGCGGATGTGATTTTGCCTGGAGCTGCCTACACTGAGAAGAGCAGCACCTACGTCAACACTGTACGCTCTATTCCTTGTTTTGACCATCTCGGGAAGCAAAGTCTGCTGCTCAGGGCGCGTTGTTGGCCCGTTGACTTTGCTGCCTCTTGAGGCATTTGTGAGACATGTTTGCAGGAAGGGCGCCCCCAACGAACGAAGGCTGCTGTTGCGCCCATCGGTCAGGCACGAGATGACTGGACCATCGTCCGCGCTTTGTCTGAGGTGAGACCTGAACCTGTTCCGCTATGCAAAACGTTACCTTGAGCGATTTCTGCACTCTGCCCCAGCCTGTATTCTGTATGGACACCAACAGCCACGCCAAGAGCCGGAAAAGTCTGCTTGCATGGATGATGCATAAACAGCATAGTTGCTCGTGCTGATTATGCTCAGAGATGATTGACCGTGCCTGCAACATGCTCACAGGTGTTGGGCGCGTCCCTCCCATACGATGACCTGAATGCGGTTCGTGCACGCCTTGCTGAGGTGGCACCCCACATGGAGCGCACTACAGAAGTTGAGCCTTCCACCTGGCTCAATGGTAGCACATATGCACACATCCCAGCTGGCACCACATCTGACGCACCATTTACCTCCTCCGTTGCCAACTTCTATATGACAGATGCTGTCAGCCGAGCAAGCGTGACCATGGCCAAGTGCACATCTACCAAGCTGACCTGATCCCACTTTTGCCTTGCCAAAGATATATATTCCCCCAGTTTCTTCTGTCAATCCGAAGTAGCCAATCCCAAGAAGCCATCCTTGTCTAACCATATGAGAATTGGAAATGTATATGGTGGCACCTCGTTGCCAGAGAAAAGTCGAGCATATCTCGTTCTCAAATGTAGTCACTGTACTCCAGGCCGATTATAACAATTTTAACTTCAGCATTTGGGTGTATCTGAAGTGGGGATTTTCCAAAATCAAAACAGGACATTTATACTTCGGAACTCGGCATGGATTTTTTGGTGTGCCACTGCAATTGCAAGATTTGTTGTGAAGATGCATGAATCAGGGAATGGAAGACTCTCTCCTGATTATGGTGTCGTAATCCTAAACAAACAAATACTTATTGTTGATTGGTCTGCGCACTATTCCGGTGCATTATCTCAATGTTAGCGAGAACACGGAAAGCATTTGAATCGGACTGAAATAAGCATATATCAGTGAACATATTCACATGTAGCAAAGTATTCAAAAAATGAATATTGATAACATACGTTATCAACTTTTGATCGAATGGCATAATTCGTCTAATCAGGATGCTGTTTTATTGAAAACTGCCGCCAAGATGAAAGGGCACGCGCGTCGTGTGGCTAGCACCGAAGGACCGAACCGCGGAGAAAAATAATACACATCTGCCGTCACCGTTTGGCTGATGACTGAGATAAAGAGCCGAATAAAACTCCAGTAAACATTCCTCTTCAAAATGTTGTTTCCACATAGTAAAAATAAAGGCAGCAAGGCAATGTCCGATCGCATTTCTTTGTTGCAAAATGAACCAGTTGCACCGCATAAAACCAACCACCGGAGGTAGTCACTAAAATATAACTAACTAGTAAAGTGCTCTCCTCATCCCACGAATAACTGACTAAGCATAGACATCCAAGAAGGGTATCGTTGGGAAGCGCACCTTTCGCGCGGTCTGGTATAATTATAAAAAGGTCGCCTTTTTTTGCATTGGTTTGATCCTGTTCCCAGTGTTAGGCCTGTGCTACACCGAAACTTGGGAAAGCAAATGTGTTGATCGCAGCGATTTCATTGGCTCCTGTCGCAACTGTCATCCGGCGATGTCATGCGAGGTCATGCGAAGTCATTATTTGTGAAATGCCAAAAGAACCTAGAAGGCACAAAGACGACTTATTTCGGAATTTCAACAATTTTCGGATTGTCTATCAGCTTCTCTGTCTGAATAACCGTAGGTTGCAAGCGCTCCAACGCCTCCATAAGTGGATCATCGGAACGTCGTTGAGAGTCAGTCCCAATTGTCTGGGTCGAAGCGTCCATGGCTACCCACGCTTTGCTCCTGTGTGGGGGATCCGATGTGAGTCCTCCCCCGAAAGCAAAGCGTGGGCGGCCCATCAACGACTCATTATACTCCCAAAAGCGAAATGCATCGGACGCAAGTCAAGGCCATTTCTTAGCTTCTATCGAAGGAGAAAGTGAGGTATCGAAATAATTCCCCACCAACGGCATCAATAAGTCGAAAAGCAGCGATGATGGAGTGTGCAATTGTGCATCACGCACAACACTTGGACCCACGCGACATTCGAGAAATTCCGGAGCGTTCATATTAGTTATGTCTGAGAACGCTGGTGCATCAGACTCTCCACAAATGGCATCCTCAAGCGCTAATGGGCAGTCGAAAAACATGTTGCTTCATCAAACGAAAATCATCCGTTGTCGAAAGGTTCAAAATCCGGTGTCTGAGAGCCAGTCGAACATGTAACGAACCGCGGCTTGTCGTGTACCACCGCCGGGTCGTGACACCTGAGTCGGTAGTCCTGGTGACGAGCACGTGACGAGCGCAGTGCAGGTCACGATCGTGACGCGACAGTCGGTGACAGTGTACGGAAACGGGGTGTTACACTATCTGAGCAGATAGCCTTTGTAGCATATAGGGCGGCGTTGCCAAGTTTGAGCAGACGCTCATTATTGTTTTGCCTTCGCAGAAGTAGGGACATAAAGACCTTTCTTGCTCAGACCGCAAAAACAGCAGTGTTTAATGATACAGTGATTTATGTTGTGATATTATTCTGTGTGCGAAAGTTGGTGTTTTCTTGAAGTGTTTCTTTACTTCGGAGCGTCAGAACTGTAACTTCAGTCTTTTTCAAAACAATAATGTGCCTTATTACAGACATGACGTCTGTAATTAAAAGTGCGGTGAAGCAGTCTTGTTGAGCGAAGTCCTTGAAGGGTGAGGCCAGGAACGGGCTTCCCGTACTGGTAAGCTTGGAAAGTCTTAGTGAAACAAGCTGCTGCAACTGATGCTGGCATCTTGATGGTCCAACAGTTAATTTAAGACACAACGACAGCGGCACCCTATGATACTCTGGACTATTCTGGGAGACAGTGCCCTCGTGGAACGAAGCACTGGATGGTAAAGCCAGGAGCGGATTTTCCGTACTGGTACACCTGCGACGGTGTAGAGTGAAGCAGGATTCTCGTTATTTACTGCGACAGCTAAGTAAGAGGCAGCGACATTTTATGATATTTTGCACCATGCTGGGAGACAGTGCCCTCGTGGAACAAAGCTCTGGATGGTACGGCCAGGAACGAATTTTCCCGTACTGGTACACCTGACGGTGTAAAGTGAAGCAGGAGTCGCATCATTTACTGAGTTTACTGCAACAATTATGAGTGGGACTATTCTCACAGTGAATGCTTCTTAGAGCGAAGCACTAGAAGGTGAGGCCAGGAACGGATTTTCCGTACTGGTAAGCTGGAAGGTGTGGAGCGAAAAAGGGCTTCCATTCTGGGCCTGGTAATTCTTCACCAGTGAACAATTAGCGACGGATTCCACTGCAGAGCTCCAGAAGCAGCAAAGAGCTTAGAGACGAGTTCAAAGAGCACGGGTCAGCCAGCATTTTCCAGAGCTGGAAGAATCATCTGCAGCAGGCCGAAGTGAGCCTGAGACCGTGGTCCAGGCAACCACTGTGATTTTCGACGACGAGATGGATCATGGTGACTCGACTCGACTCTCCCTCGGGACACTGCCCACATACACGGGCACTAAGGAAGAAGACATGCCGAAGTTCGTGCGAGACTTCGTCCTCATCTGTGAGAACTTGAGGCGCCAACACGACGCCTACATCAGGAAATAAAGACGCAGGTCCGTTGCGGGTCAAGCACTCACTCCTGAACAAAAGAACACCATGAGAAACACTCCTCCAGATTGGCAGACTATTTGGGACATGATTCCCTCAATGCTGGCTGGAGAAGGTAACCAGACAGTAGCTTCGCCAGCATACAGCTGGTGGTGTGAGAGCTACGAGGGTGGGGGGATGGTAGCCTCCAACATGGACAGCGTGCTCAAAGACACCAGTGAGCATGGCCCACTCGAGGGTGCAGCTCCATGTGCCAGGCCCCCATTTAACGAGATGGAGCCTGGCGCGGTGTGGGTGGTGGCAAGACCTGTCACGGCTCAAGACACCGATGGAGAAATATCTGACGAATACCTTGCCAATGGAATTTCCTTGAAAGGGCTCACTGGACCTGATGGAACCATTGACTCACAGTATTATTTTGCCCTCAGAGCATTTGTTGCTGCGCTTGACAATAAGTTTATGATGAAAGGCACCCAGGAGAAGGTCGATCTGCTGACCTGCAAGCCCCAAGAGCCTGGACAGGACGGGCTGACCTATGTGAAGATGTGCCAACGCAGGGAGATGCAGCTGAACACTGGCAAGGTAGTCACTGACGCGGCCTTGCGTACCTTCGTCGAGGATTGCGTGGAGCGACTACGAATCAAGGTCTACTTCCAGACCAGGGTCTCCGAGCAGCTGAGAGTCCAGTTTCCGCCCCCGAACAAGGTCACCTGGAAGGACCTGGAGGTCATCGTGGAGGTCCAGGACAAGCTCAAGAATGATGCTGAGGCTTGGATCCTCACCTTCTTGCAGGAAATCACGCGGCGGTGTGGCTGCCGATATTCCTGCTGGGAGGCCGCGCAGCATGGGCTGGACCTCAAAGCAATCAGAGGTTCAATTAAGAAGATGGCCGCGGTTGCTGATGCGCAGCACGGGGATACTGAGAGCAGGAAGAGGGCAGACGCTCCATCTCCATCCAAGAAGATCAAGAAGGAGGTGAGCGCTGCTGAGAGGACGAAGAAACCGCCGTACAACAATGCGCCGCCACCTACGCAGCAACCTGAAGGCGGTGCTGGGAACGCCAAGCCCAAGTGTTTGCGTTGGGTGGGGGGGGGAATGCAGCAATCAGGATGTACAACCTGAAGAACTGCTTCAAGAGCTCTGACTGGGGCATCTTGGTCACCGATTGGCAGCTGCTGTCCAACGAAGAGAAGGACAAGTATGGTGTCACACAGGCGCCTGCCAAGAAGAAGAACCCCACTGGGAAAGCCGACGCACTGAGGGCGGAGTACAAGGGCATGGTGGCAGCGAGGCAAAGTAACCGCCAGCCGTGCCGGGAGTGTCAGTTGTCATATCACAGATGCTGTCAGAGGACGAGGGCTTAGACGAGGACGCAGTTGCAGGTGTAGCTGAGAGGGGCGTCTACAGCTCGGGGTCACATGAGGTGAATCACCGGGAAGCCCCGGGACCAGGACCGACAGCAGCGACGCCATCCAGAGTGGCCTCAGCAGAGGTTGAAGAGGCGAGGATTGACGCACTCGTTGGTGAGTTGGACACCCTAGCTTGACCTGAAAGGACGCGCAGGAGCACACGTCACCCAGGAGGAGACGGAGATGGTCGCTGCACCAGCGGTGGCACTGGGCAGCACTCAGAAAATGCGGGGGTTCCCGGTGAAGACGCCAGAGGAGTTCGAGGCGGGGGCACAGATCCCTCTTGCGCCTGCAGCCGGTGAGATGCAGAGGAAGGTACAGCTCATGGCCTCTTTATTGAAGAGTACCAGGACTGCCTTTCACAAGATGGTCGCTGGGATGGTGGCAGAGGGCAGCATCACAGCCCCCAGAGAGATAGAGACGCTGGTGGAGTTGGCCAATGCCCGCCGGGCAGCTTCCGATGCCAGCCGCGTTGGCTGCTGACCGTGCTGACTGTGAAAGTGACGACAGTGAGGATGAGGAGGACCTAGAGATAGAGTCTAGTGTCCGCGGTTCGGACAGTGAAGATGAGGAGCGAGGTCCCCCTCGATGAGATGCCTGAGGACGTGGTGGACCAGTCCAAGAGGAGAAGGACATCCACCACCGTGGCGGCAGCTGCAGTTCAGAGCAGCGCCACGGCGTGGAAGACTTCAGCGCGAGGGGCAGAGTGCACGCAGGAACCATGGAGGCCCAGGCCTACGAGTTGCTGAAGGAGAGGATGCTCAGTGGACTCACCGAAGAGCAAATCGCAGCCATGGCACAAGTCCAACCAGTGTGCAAGCTGCTCAATGACAAGCTGGCGCAGGACATGGCTCTCGTGGCCTCGGGTGGCCTATTGATGCTGCACACCCTACAAGTTTTGGAAAGCCCAGTGCAGATGTACCCGACATGTACCCGGGACGTGTACCCAACGTGTACCCAACGTGTACCCGACGTGTACCAAAACAGTAAAAAACGGAGTTTGGTACATGTCGGGTACACGTGTACTTTGCCCGCGCGTACACATGTACTTGCTCGCGGCGAGGCATGCGTACCCAGCATGTACCCACGAACGGGTACACGCCGGGTACACGCGTCTACTTATGCACCCTATGCCGCTGGCGCATGTACCCGGCATGTACCTATGGACGGGCACATGTGTACCGCATATGTACTCAGGTCACCGTTGGATGTTACCGTTACTTGTTACCGTTGGATGTTACCGTTGGGACACCCGGGGTACAGTAAAACGCGGTATATAAGAAATTGAGTCTATAAGAAACTAGCCGCTAGTTTTTTTCGTATTTGTCTAAGAAAATCTAAGAAACTAGCCGCTAGCATGATGCTCCGCTCGCCATCCAAAAAGCTATGGATTAAGAAAGTAAACCGCGCTAGAAAACGAGAACTCCCCTTTTGAGATAATTAGCCTATTTAAGAAACTGACCGCTGGAAAAAATTCAGATTCAATAATTCATAAGCTAACATGCTAGTGTGTGTTATCGATAGTGATCGAAGTACAATGTTGCCATTATTGTTTGCCCCTACCCACGATCGGCAATGCCCCTACTAAACGTTTTAGGGACTTCAGTGTGATTTTTACTCCTGCGTCCATGCTTTTCCCCACTGAATTAAGAAACTGCACGCTAGAGACGGTAGAAGAGATGTGAACTTTGGCAAATTAAGAAATTTTGCCGCTAGAGCGTGAGCTGCGCACCTACCTCCACATAAGAAACTGGGCGCTACAGCCGTATCGAGCAAAATCCAATGCCGACCATTATCCCTATTTAAGAAATTGACACGCTGAACTCGATAAATCCAACGACCCAAATTTAAGAAAATCGCCCGCTGACTTGGGGAATTTCGGACCCACCCAATAAGAAACTAGCGGCTGGCGTTTTCGGGCCAGTTTCTTATGTATCGCGTTTTACTGTGCATTGTAGGTACATATGTACTTAAGCCGGGTACACCCTACAAATTATTTGCCCATTCATCCGTGCGGATTTGCATATGGACAGAGTATGGACGTCGTAAGGACCCATATGGACGGCCTGAACAGATTTCTGGCGAAACCTTGATGCATATGTAAGAACCATACGGACGGCGCGTAATTATGGTGTCCATATGAAACTGTCCCATGGACATTGTAAGGATTTCGTATGGACACCGTATGGACAGCCGTATGGACAGAAAACATGTCCACATACATGGTGTCCATACGCATGGACAGAGGCACTAGTCACCCGCACGACAGCGCAGGGACACCGTATGGAAACCCGTATGGATAGCATATGGACGCCGTAACAAGACATACGGACAACGTATGGACGACCGTAAGGACAGCGTATGGATAGCGCATGGACATCATAATCGCACATGCGGACACCGTATGTAATCCCGTAAGGACGGCATATGGACGACGCATGGACATCGTAAACGTGCGTGCGGACGGCATATGGACTCCCATAAGGACAAAGTATGGACGACGCATGGACATCGTAACCAGACGTGCGGACAACGTATGGACGGCCGTAAGGACAGCGTATGGATAGCGCATGGACATCATAATCGCACATACATGCGGACACCGTATGTAATCCCGTAAGGACAACACGTATGGACGACGCATGGACATCGCAAACGCGCGTGCGGAGAGCATATGCGACGTCCATAAATAAATCGTATGGACGACGCATGGACATCGTAACCGGACGTGCGGATACCGCAAGGACACCGCTTGGACAACGCATGGACACCAAGTGGACAGTCGAATATAGATCGTCCACACCGACGTATGGACATGTGCGTCCGTACGTGTGGACGACGTCCTTATCCGGATGAACGTCGGTGCCCGTGCGGATGGACGTTGATTTGCTTAACAATTTTTACATATCCACGCGTATGGACATCGGTTTCCGTACGTGTGGATAGCTTGTGATTATACATGTCAATGCGTATGGACGATGCAGTCCACGCGTATGGATATCGGTGTCCGTACGCGTGGATAACTTGTGATAATTATAGCTAGTAATAATGATAGCTAAGTTGGGTGCACCCAACCTAAGAACCTTATTTCAAACGTCAATAACTCGTCGAATATCGGACTTACAATGCCAAAGCAATGCTAGGCCATGGGCTACTATGTTCCCTTTGAACAATGGATATGCATTATACCTCTATAATCCAAGATTGCGGGATATAATGAGGCCGTTTCAGTAGGGTATGTGCTGAAATATTCCAGAGTTCCCTTAGGTTGGGTGCATATTAACTAAGAACGTGGGTAATATAAGGGACGCCCCGTGACACTCGAAGGTTCTTTGAAAATTCGGAGACCTGTGTCGTCAAGTTCTGAGTTGCTCTTCCTGCAGTGTCTTGTCAAAAGTTTCATCCGAGGTCATCTTGAACCTCAAAACCTCAGCTGAAGTAGCATGCGTAGGTGAACCCCCAAAATCACTTGGAAATTTTACAACTTTTCCTACCCCCTCGCATGCTCCCCAAAATTGCTCACGGATAAGCTTGATTCACTCAATAGTGTAGATGTGTGTGTAAAAGAGGACATCTTCCCTGTCAGTTTGAGCTAATAAAAACCAGAATCCGGTAACGACAAATCCCAATAATCCCACCAAACGGTAAGTTGGGTGCACCCAACTTAATGGCTCTTAAGTTGGGCACACCCAACCTTCGGGTAATAGACATGATACATATTCATGCGTATGGACGATTTAGTCCACACGTATGAACAAAACGTCCGTACGTGTGAACGCCGTATGTAAGACGTAAGATTTTGTGAGATATATTGTTACGGCAATATATCGGGTGTCACTGAATAATCTCCCACAATTCTCCCTTTGACTTATAAAGATAAACGAATATAAAGCGGTCTGTGACCTAGGTATCTGTAACCTAGTACTGTACGAGTACTGGTACAGCTAACGGGAGTCAGAGCAAGTTGTGACCTACGGGTCACTGAATCCAGCACACCACCCTGTGACTGTACATAGTGACTGTTACAGGTGGCAGAGAGCGGAGCACAGACAAAGCAAATTGTTCCGAATCAAACAACAAACAGCAAGAAGCTGGAAACTGCTAGTGGGAGGCCTGTGCTTTAGCCAGGGCGGTCCCATTCTAAAACTGCTGCTAGGATACTGCCTCAAGCTAATTTCCTACAGCCAATCTCAAAGCTACCTAGCCACTTTCAAAGTGGTCCACAAAGCTGCAGAGTTCACCAGAGTTGAAGAGGTTGTCACGGTGTCAAAGATGTGCAACCAGAACCAGAGTCCAGAAGCCATATTCCATAACCAGAGTCCAGAAGCCAGAGTCCAGAACCAGAAGCCAGAACCAGAACCCAGACGCCAGAGTCCAGAACCACATGCGTGGAATAAATTTAGGAATCCAGAAATGTAAAAACAAAAGTCCCAGTCTGCCGAAACCAGAGAAGCAAAAGAAATGCTAAAAGGTAAAGTAAAAGGCAAGACAGACGGACAGTTGGCAGTCACCCCGGTGGGATGTACTGCTGCGGTGAAGTCAACGGCTCGATCGAGCACCACCGAACCCTGAACCGCCGAGGCACATGCAAGGCACATGAGGGCGGGCAGGGCAAGGGATGCAAAAGATAAGGTCCTCGGCAACTTTGCCACACCGACACGTGAAAGTGTAGTCGGCGGGGCCGAAGGAATCTCGTCTCCGTGGGAAGAAAAAATGTCCGAGTCACCGTCATCGACGATCACGGAAAGCTCCACCGGGTGAGTCTGCCCTTTAGCAAACTCAATCGAGCACAAATTAAGTGACGGGTTGTCGGGGCATGCCGGGTGAAACCTGTCCATGAAGGTCACCTGAAGGGGCTCCTCAAAAGGAGACTCGTGGGCTGCCGGGTCCGACGGTAAAACCGGGTATAGCGGCTGAGTCTCGATTTCGTGATTGGCAGGTGGTGGCACATCGCACACCACCTGCGGCACAGACAAAGTGCCAAGGTGAAGGAGTGCATGCACACCTGCTGTGACAGCACCACCGACCTCTGCAGCCGCAGCCGCAGACCGCAGGGAGTCGAGCACACCTCGTGCGTCGGCAAGTACACCTCCCATGCCGGTGTCCGATGTAGCACTACGGCCCAAGCCCGCATAGTGCGCACGCAAACCCATATCGCGTCCCACCGGGTACGTAAAGGGCTCTGGGTCGTCACGTACCAGTGGCTGGTCGTGCTGGTGGCACAACTGAGCAAACTCCCCGTCGTTCTCGTCGTCGAAGGCGGCTTGAAAGGCCGAAACGACGATGTTCATGTCCATGGCGGCATCACGTAGTCCCTCATCACACGAATTACACACCGCCGGCAACGTGCTGTGTCACGAAAGTGTCCTGGGCAGAGAGGGCACTCCTGTACGAAGGCCGAAGATGCAGAGTGGAAAGAAATGCACCTAGCCGCATGCGTAGAACGCGATTGGGACCAATTTCCCCCTTTCGTGAGCGGGGAGGCCGCAAAACGATGCTTCCATCCTACTCGACGGTCACGCCCATGAAACTTACCGTCGGGTCGACGGTTTCGGTCGTCGCGCCATTTGGATGGCGGAAACTTGACACCACCGACGCCGTGCCGACGGGGAAATCCACCCCGTGGCGGCGGTGTGTCACGGCCGCTACCATGATCCTCATGACGAAGCGAGGCAAGTAGGGTAGAGGCCTCACCCACGATACAAGCAAACTCCTCGAGGAAGTCCTTCATGTCATGCTGGCTCCCACCTGCGTACGCCGCTGCGAGAGGTGTGTGCGCCGGTATAGGTGCGTGTGCCTTGGGACGGGTGGGAGGGCCATCAGGGTTTGCACACCACCAAACCTCGAGAATGTGCGTGTAAATCTCCTCGATGCCCACCTTAGCCAACTCGGTGTCGAGGCGAAGTGGGGTGATGACTTCTCGATAAAATTCGCCATCCAGTGCCGCCAGTAGCTGTCGCTTGGCGGCCTTGTCGTCCAGCGAACCAGCTCCAGAAGCCGTAATCGCTTTGAGGCAACGGCGAACCGGCTCCAGAAGGCGTAATCGCTTCGTCAAATTGAGCTACCAAGGGCTCTGGATCGTCAGAGGACCCAAAAGAAATGCTCAAAAGCTCCTCGTGATGGCGGAGCGGCCGATGCCCAGGCGGCAGAAGCCGCTTGGTGATCTCCAGGAGCGCACGCTTACCGTCGGACGCGCGGAGAAATTCTAGCCGAAGCGTCAACCCACCTTCGAGCTGGAGAGTGGGGAGTCGTCAATGAAACCAACGCACGAAGTAAGATGTCGTTGAAAATCGGGTGAACTTCCTTGTCGACGTCCACGAGGTCAAAAATATCCTCGTTGGCGGAGTCCTTGTTGACGAAAGAAGCCTCCAATGCAGTCACCAAGGAGTCCCAAAGAAGTTGTCGATGTGGCTCACTTCCGGAAAATGAGGACGCCTTGGTACCTAAGGTGTCCTTAGCAACACGCTTGACAACATCAATGTCCCAAGACGATTGCAAAACGGCGTTGCCACGGGTTTTGTCAGCAGCAGCAAGGGCAACATGCGCTGACTGCGGAGTGATACTATAGCGAGCACCCACGTTTCTAGCGAAAATAGTCTAGACGCATCCTAGCGCCCACGGCCGGGGTTCCAATCGAAGACGAAGACATCAGAATTAAATCCGATAGAAGGGGCGTTGGGGAAAAGGCGAGGTGCAAATTGCGGCTGGGCCGATGACGGTTTCCCGCTGTACGGCCCTCGTGGGAACGGAGGTGCTATGATGAAGAAGTGCTCTCGTAAGTCCGCCCCGCCTGTGCCGAAGGGGTGCGGAATCATGGAAGGGCGCGGGGGGTTAAGGTGCAGCAAAGTCTTATGGAACGAAGCGTGTGCTCTCAAACAGTGGAGATGGTGCTGGCCTCTTCGGATCAGTTCTGGCGGTGCACATAGTTATGTATCTTGCTAATGGGGCCCAAACGTTTTCCTACGTGGCGTGCGGGAAGGATGATGCACTTTGAAGAGCTTCAAAGACAGTTGCAATTTATCACACAAGGATGTCTTAGGCCCGAGGCTCTCACACACTGGCCGCCAGCAAGGTCAGTCCGGGTGGCTCGAGGGGTGAAGCGTGGTTGTTGGGGGGTTATAAATGACACCAGTGAACGGAAATGTGGAGCCTTGTACCGATGAATGTGGCGGATACAAGGGAAGTGTCGACCTTGACGACGGCTTCACCTACAGGTGCTGTTCTGGCCTAGCTGACGATGCTCGCAGGGGTCTATGCCCCTTGCGTCAGTGAAGTGGCGGATGGTGTCAATCAGGACGTCGAGCGCGTGCTGCAGAACCGACTATGTTCATCTTGTAATGAACTGCTGCAGGCGTCGTAGCAATGGCTGATGTGTTGTGTCACGAGACGCGACATGTTCACCACGTACCACTTCGCCTGAACCTGGGTCTCTGCCAGAGTATGGTCGACTGTGTTTGTGACAGGCGTTGTTGGTTTATGGCTGAGGCTTTGGAGGGAGGGCACGTGTGCGCCTGCAGGTACTACATCATGGGCGAATACAACGGAATGTCCGGTGACAGCACTTGCGCAAGCCCTGAGCCATATGGTCGGAGTGCTGCGGAGTATTATCCTTTCACGCCGATCTGCTTCATGGGGTGCTGCCCGTCCGAGAGGAAGCTCTCGTGACCTTAAGGACTACTAACCCACCTTGGCCCAAGCTTGGGCCGCTCATAGGTATGTCATATTTGTGGGCGTGCTGGGGCCTTACAACCGGCTCTACTTTGCGCAAAAGGTGGGCGCAAGAGTCTGGGCGCCCCGAGCAAGCAACATTTGTTCATCTCCGCACGTCTTGCGTGCACGCACGCACGTGTGTGTGTGTGCATTTGCTTTTCACATCCACTGGGATGATGATGGGCTGGCTTTTGTTGGCCGATCTCATGCCGTTCAGTGTGTGTGCATTTCGAAGTGGGTGATGGGCTTCGGTTTTCTCTGTGGTGCCTTTCTGGTAGGGGCGCTGCCTCTTCCTCTTCGGGAGCAGGGTAGAATGGTCTACCTTCGGTGCATGGAGAGGAAGAGGTCGGTTTATTAGTTCACTTTCTGCATCTTCCCTTGATATACATGGTACTTAGACTTTTCCCATCAGTTGCTGACGCCGGTGGCAGTTGGGCATTTTCCTGGGATGCCCTGAGGAAGTAGGGGGGACGTTGTTGGCGCGTGCACTACAGCTGGGGCTACCCTTTTTTGTTTGAAATTTATGGTTCGCCTGGGCTCGAGAACCAACATGGAATATCTCCATTTCTTTTGCACTTCACTTCTCATTTCCAACAGGCAAACTGCGTAGCAGTTGGTTAAAAGTGGCGTATTTCTCACATTCTTTTTAATAAGTATGTGAGCGAGGACCTCTTTTCAAAGGTATTTTCGAGGCGGATGCACAGCTTCTAAGGCGAAATGTTTAGAATGTTCTGCTGGGTTGGGTCGGTAGGGAAGGCAAAAGAGCAGGGTTGCAGGCTTCCTAGCAGGGAACTCCTACAGGCCGGCATGTGTAAAGCCTTAACAGATCTTAACCATCGATATTTTTGATCTTATGGCACAGGAAACTCCAATAGGTCTGCCGGCACAGAAACCTATAAACTCTGCACTTTTCTTTTTGACCGTTTTATCTTTTGCAGTTCACATGTCATTTCCATTTCACATAGAATTAGCTTAGACCAACCACCCAAGAAAGAGCGCCTCTTGAGCGCCGTGCCAACTGCCATGGCAGAGGTACAATCCCCCTTCTGGGTGTTGTGTCCGGAGGATAGGCCCCCTTCCGAGGGGAAACCCCAGCCTACACAATACTAATTGCACCCAGACATACGACTGAGGCGATTGGAACTTGGCCCGCTCCCACGGCAGCGTCCAGTAGCCGCGCTGCCCTCAGGAGCCCTTTGCCGGCCTCTGCATAGACAGAGCATCTGGTCCCTGCTCCCCAAGTTGCAGGAGTTGCACCGGGACTTACACCCCACCTGTGGGAATGACGAGATTCCGTTTGCTGCCTTCTGGTCTTCTTGGGCAACCATTCAAATGATGTCACCTGCAATACTTTTTTGTTTCCTGCGCCAGTGTCCGGTCTCCGGCTTGCCAAAGGTGACAAATGCAACCACCACGTAGGTCCATGCTCGGAGCAGCTCTGTTTCGGCTTTGCCACCAGATGCAGCCCCAGCCCGTGCTCAGGAACCACCAAGACCTGCTTTGTTGGCGGCCATGTGCTCAATGTGGACTCCTTCCCCGTCTCCTGCCCTCCTAAAAGCACATCCCTTTCATGGCACGGGTCACTTTCCGGCCATGAACCCCATTTTCTCGTGATTGTTGATGGTCAAAAGGTAAGGCTGCAGGCGTTGGGAATCAGGTGGGCAGTGCAAATAGTAAAATGAAATATATCCTAAAGATGGCGGGCCTTGACGGTTCGGCCTGAATAAGCCCGCAGCACCCTTCTGTCCAGTCTGTCTGTTTTTCTGTCTGGGTAATACCCGCTGCTTGTTACACCTTAGGAAAACAGTAAACTCTCATGCAGTGTTATTCACAGAGAGGCCAAAAGTACAAATTCTGACTGTATGACAGTATGACTGTATGACAGTATGACTGTGCTGACAGGGTACAGTACCATGTGTAGATGTGGACAGAGTAATGATGACAATGAGTCTGCAAGAGACAGAAGATCAATTCAAAATGTACACAGTATCTGTCACAGAACACAAGAGTACAAGTACGAGTACAGTAGAAGCTATGACTGAGTAACAGTAAGCTTAGATAGAGAACACACGTGTGTGATATAAAGCACTGACTGTAACTCACAAAACACTTTTCAGATTTATAAGATTCAACTGTGTGTGTGTGTGTGTGAGTTCGTACACATTCAACTAATGTTATGCATGAGTATGCAAACTAAGTAGAAGTTGATTATCCTAGGTTATGGGCCTGGTATAGGTCTGAGGTAGTTTACAGATAGTCGTCATGACTGACGCGGGGGTAAAGTATCCCACGCGGGAATCACAGCTTTAGGACTTGGTAGAGCAGCAGGCAGCTTTTATGAAGACAATGGCAGAGACAATTAAGGTGTTGAGTGCCGAGAAGAAAGAGCCTGAGAAAACATCAGATCATGAAGAAGCTGAGTCGGGTGTCATTAGCCCTGCCAACGCACAGAAGACAGTTCAGTGCGTGATGAAGTTATTGGGTACGACGAAGTACACGGGAACTGAAAGGAATCAGTATGAATCCTGGGTTCAGTT
>LGRX02013859.1:0-20784 GCA_001247695.2 Cymbomonas tetramitiformis
GGATCAACCAGTTCCACAAAAAGAAGAGAGATGCCGGATCAACCAGTTCCACAAAAAGGGGAACAGAGATGTCGGATCGGGGACAAGCAGACGAATCGAACAGGGTGCCCAGTGTTGGAATCTGCAGTGTCTGCTGATCAGTTTGATGTAAAGCATGACTGTCTAGGCCCTGTACAGCAGTCAGGATGATCAAACCCTGAAGAAACCCTGAAGAAACCCTATGAAACCCTTAGATCTAGATCTAGATCTGCTGAACTAATCGTGGCCGTTGGATCACATGATGACCATCGGCAAGACACAGTGTGTAATAGTTCACGGCCCATCGCAGACGTGTCACTGCAGTCGTTATGAACTTGGCAGTGGCACGTCATAACTAACTAAATAGCGAACTTTCACTTAGACTGGCCAATCAGTAATGATTGAGCGGCAATGTTCGTGGCGCTTCGAGCTGCGAACTGGTATATCTTATGATAATGAAAGTTAGCGCTCGCTTTTTGCAACTTACCCGACTCTGAATTCCAAAAGGTTATGGGCCCACTTACGTTGTAAGTGAGGATCCATTTTTGTTTATCACGCAAATTTTCCGCTGCGCGTAAGAGAATTCACTATGGTCAAAGGGAGTAAGAGCTATTGCCAAGCTGCGACACCGCCACCTTCTGGTAGCGCGCCAGAATATGAAGTGTCTTATTCTGGCGAGTCGTCTTCGCGAGATGTTATGCTGAGTAACCAGCAGGAGGATATCTCGGCGCTTAAGGATATGGTGAAAGGTTTGAGTGCTCAGCTCTTCGATCTGCGCAACCTTCATCAGCCAGGCCTCAGCGCCGCTCCTGTCCTTGAGTACAAGCATCTCCCTTTGTCGCCCGCTGGTGGGCGACGTCCTTTACCTGGTCTTTCTCATATGACCAAGGGGCTTTCCGCGGACTCGTACTTTTCTGGCAAAGAATCTGACCAGGAAGGAATTTGGGACGAGTTTTGTGCGAGAATTAAGCCTTCTTTACGCCACCCTTCTCTAGCACTGCTGCTTTCGGCGTCTACTCCGCTCCAAGAGGTGAGGGAGGATAAACTCTATCTTGAGGAAGCAAATGAACTGTTTTATGACTTCCTCTGCCGTGTTACCACTGGCACTGCGAACGCTATCGTTCGCAGCTACGAGCAACATTCTGACGGTCACGGAGCTTGGCGGGAACTGGCCCAATTGCGACACAACACCAGCGCTGTCTACTTCATCACTCAGGTGGATAGGCTGCTATCGCTACTGAATCAACTCTCGAGACTTGCCCCTCCTCTCTCCACGTTTTTGGAGTCGAAGGAGACACTTCGTCGTATACGCGAGTACTCCGCGAATACGCGCGTTACTCCTTCTGGCAAGCCTCTGTGTATGGAGACGGTTGAGACCATCTTTTCTGCCATGGCTATTGTGCGACTGCACCCAGACTATATGCTCCTCAAGGCCAAATTCATGTCTGAGACCATGCCGACCGCGAGTGTGCTGTCGGCCCAAGTAACATCTCACTACGACACCATACTCGCCCCGCGCGCTGGTGTAGCGCAAACTGCCCACGCGCTGCATACTCAATCTGAGACTGCTGGTGCCATCGCTGACGACAGGCGTAAGCAGGAGGAGGGGAAGCGAAAGCTGCTGGCTGTCAAGGTACCGTGCCCTGTGTGTCACAGACGCGGGCACTCTGCTAAGGACTGTTTCATCAAGAACGTCGAGAAGCGGGAGGCTTTCCTCAAGAAGGCTTCAGCGACCGCCAAGGCGGCGGTTCTCAAGAGGGTGGCTGACTACGAGAAGAATGGTAGCTTACCGAAGCCTGGTGAACATCTTGGCGTTGCAGCTGGGAAATCTGAGCTTTATCCTGGACTGGAAGAGGCTGGTGAGGTCCTTTTTGCCATTCGGGAGGCTAGTACATCTGACTTGCACCCTGGTCTATACGAGACTGGTGAAGATATATATGCCAGTCACTACGGTTCTGGGCTATTGGAATCTGGTAGTGATAGCATCTCTGGCTCGCTGACCTCTTGTCCAACCTTGGGCCAGCTATCCACGTGTCAAGGTTCCGAGCTGGTGGAGTTCTCGTTATGTGAATTTCTGGAAGGTGAACATTCTGCCCTCAGCTCAGGGTCAGGTGAGAGTGTTATGTCCCACACTGCTGGCGAGGCAGAGCAGCACTCTGGCAATCTCAGCATCTCTGGGTCGCTGCCTTCCAGTTCGACCCTGTGCGAGCACTGGATATGTGGTCGGGGCTCTGTGCCTGTGGAGTCCCAGCCGTATGAGTTCCCGGTGTTCAATTACTACTCTGTCCTGGAGGACGTGGGCGAGCCTGAGCTCGTTGTGTCCCACGCCACTGGTGGGTACACCGAGGACAATGAGGGCACTGTGAGTGCACCTCGTGTGGAGCTGTCTTCAGTGGGGTGCCCTCCTCGCAGGGCCAGGAAGAGGCACCACTGCTACGTCCCCAGCAAGCATTCTCACAGCACCAAGGTTGTGCCTGTTTATGACTCGTGGGTCTACATTGACGTCCTTACTGCCTTCTTCCCTGACAAGGCTCGTCTGAAGAGGACACAGGCCCAGTGGGATTGTGGACGTGATCAGCACCTGGGTGGCATTTTTCAGATATCCCCCAGGCAATTGTGGTTCAAGCCTGAATTGCAACAGTGGCACTCTATCATGATGGCTGGGACTGTGGAGATATTCCTTCGTGCTTGTGACATACTTGACAGGGGCACTACCCTTCCTCGTGGTGTTGAATGTACTGTCAGTCTCGGGGTGATCCTCTACCAGCGCAATCTCATCAGGCAGCTTACGGATGACATGGATATATTGCTGAAGCTGGAGTCCGTGATGGTGCGCACCTCGCTGGCAGACCTGCACAGCTGGGCCTCTGAGCTCGGGAGGGCCACTAGAGCCTTGATACGGGTGGTGCAGGACTATGCAGGCATGCTGTCCCTCGATGAGGGGTGGGGTATCGATGAGTGCTCGGACTATGGCTCGGATGGTGATGATCCCCTGCCAGACTTGGAAGATGCCTCTGACTCTGACGAGGGGGAGGAGGAGCCAGTGACAGGTGATTCTGGCTCTGCTGATATGGTGGGTTCCCCTAATTATGATCGGCTTCTTGCAGACCGGGATTCCTGGTCTTATCATCCGATGGGGAACAACTATATGCCTGGTCCTCTCTCCGTCTCTGAGCTGCCTGGCAGTGACTCTGATTGCGAGGTTCCTGACCTCACTTCAGGTTCGGACTCTGCCTCAGATTGTGGTGATTCTCTACCAGATCTGGAGGATGCCTCTGACTCTGACGAAGAGGAGGAGGGTGTGTACCATGGGCACTTTGACGAGGAGGAGGGCTATGTGGACCTTGGGCAGCCCGTTGAAGGAGTGGGTTACAACCCCTCTGATGATTGGGCCTCTGGACTACTATCTCCACCTCGCAAGACTCGCCTCTGCACTGTGGGTCTGCTCCCCAGTGACTATTATGAGGACAACTGTGGGGACTGCTGTGATGGTGCCTGTGATGACCTCGTCGAGGAGATGGATTTCCACTATGCTTCGAGTGGTGAGTGTACTCGGGTGCCTTGTGATGCTTGGGCATCTGGTGTGGCTGGTGCCTCTGATGCTGGCCATGCTCAGGTGGCATGTGGTGTGCGTGCTGGTGACGGTCGCACTCGGTCTACTGAGGACAAGAGTGCTGTTATTGACAGTGGTGCCACCAAGCACATTTTCAACTCTGTCCGGGTGTTCAATGCGAACTATGACACTACAGCCTGTGAGACTTTCAGTGTGGTGCAGAGTCAGTCTGTGGACTCCTCTGGCAGTGGCTCGGTGACCTTTGCCAAGAGGGATGTGGAGTCTGGGCGTGTGGTTGGGCTGCAGTTCATGGACACGCACTGCATACCTGGGCAGCCCTTCAACCTCTTATCTGTGGTGGCCCTGGAGGATGCGGGTTTCCGTGTGGACTTTGGGGCTAGAACTTTATCCAAAGGGGGGGTGGTGTTTTCCTTTGCCAGAATTGGCAACCAGTATATTATGCATGAAGACACACATAGCACTTTGGATACACATCTAGCCTGTGCTGTGACACATACTGACGATCAAAGAGACCGTTCTGACTGGAAATTTGAGGACACCAAGCCTCACTTCACTACTCATGGTCCTTTTCTCTCTGGAACTATTTTCCTCTGATGACAACCACATCCTGGAGCACCACTATACCATCACTGACTCATGCTTTGATAAGGATTGGGCTGGCAAGCAATGCTATGGGAACCCGCCATTTGACCATGACATCATTCTACAGTGTCTCCAGAAGGCCCTCGCTGACTTCGCCAGAGACCCCTCCAACACCAAGTTCATGTTCATATTGCCTAAATGGGTCACAGCGAGCTGGTGGAGTCTGGTCTCTCAGTTTGACATTATTCATGAATACCCTGTTGGTGCTAAGATCTTTTCTGCACCAAGGGAGTCATGCTATAACGTAGCCAACCTGGAACCCTGTGGAGAAGATCGTGTGTGGATCGAGGACACCAAGTGGCCAGTGGTGGTGTTGTTCAAGGACTCGCACACTACAGAGCGACTTGACATCAAGATGCTACAACACGTAAGGCTGGGCCACATTGGTGACAAGCCTATTGACCACATGTTTGCTCAGAGTATTCCTATGAGTATCACTGAGTCACAGTACTCTGGCAGCCCGGTGCAGCATTGCCCCGAGAGGTGCATTGCCTGCAGGCTGACCAAAGCCATACGGCCCTCTGTGAAGCCCACTGGGAGAGAGCTATCCAAGGAGCTGGGAAATCTTGTATGGTCAGATACATGTGGACCATTCAGGATCAGTGCTGGGGGGTTCAGATGGTTTGTACTATTTGTTGACGACTCCACCACATGGATATGCATATTCTACCTCAAGGTGAAGTCGGACTACCTCAAGGCCTTCCAGCAGTATCGGAAGGAGGTGAAGCGCCTGAGGAGCACTATGGGCCTGTCCAGTGACTACCACATGGTGCTCCACACCGATGGCGACAGCACTATGATAGCTGGACAAACTGCAGCCTTCTGTGAAGAACATGGCATTGAGCAGAGGCATGGCTCCCCGTACCTGCATGAGAACCAGGCAAGGGTTGAGAGGTCACACCGAGATGTGCAAGCTATGGCCAGAGCACTCCTACTGACCTCTGGATTTGATGCAAGCATGTGGCCTCTGGCCACCCGCCATGCGATGTACATCCTCAACCGTACATTCCGAAAGTCTCTGGGGTGGACTTCATCTTACTACCTCATCAGGAAGAAGCATGCAGACCTGTCCCAGCTGCGGATATTTGGATGCAGGGCCTATCCCTTTATTGACCCCACGATCCGTGAACACAAGCTCAGCAACCGGGCACGTGAGATCAGATATGTTGGACATTCAGAAGTGTCATCTGCCTATCTACTGTATGATTGTGAAGCTGGAAAGGTGGTCAACTCTGGTATGGTTACCTTCTCGGAGAAGCTGGACACGCTGGGTAAGGTGATCACCTCATGGGACCCCTCTGCGGTGACCCCTCTCAAGACCAACTTCATGGCCACCACTCTGGATGCGCCCTACAGAGATCCTCCGCCTACACTATTGGAGACTGCTGTACTGGAGCAGGGTGTGTATATCCCTGAAGACAGTGATGAGATTGTGGCTGTGGTGAAGGTGGAAACCCCTGATGATGTGTGCTGGGTGAGTCTGAGCTCGTATCTTAAGCCAGGCAGTGCTCGGCTGTCACTGTTGAAGGATTGCCCATCATATGGCAGTGTCAACGCTCACTATCCGCTGTTCACCGAGGTGCGTGCTGTGACTGGGAAGGGGGACTATGAAGAGGCCATGGTGTGTGGACGTGCACTTGGACCACATGCCCAGCCCTACTGCGTGGTGCTCCTCACCAACTTCACCATTATGGACCTACCTGGTGGAGAGGTTCGGTTTCCACCCACACATACTTGCCTTGGTGTGCGGGCAACTGGAACACCAGTTGCGCAGGAAGCCCTGCTGCCTGCAGGGGTCACTGAGCCGAGATCTCACGCCCAGGTGTTGACTGCGCCTGACTGCGCTGAGTGGCTCAGCTCCATTCAAGATGAGTTGGAGGCACTCGTGCAGATCAAGGGGGCTCTGCAGATGCTGGACGAGGGGGACATACCAACTGGAGTGAAGCTGCTGGAGATGTCTCTGGTCCTCAAGGTGAAGTTGGACAAGAACCGGGAGCTGCTCAAGAGGAAGAGCAGAGTGTGTGTGCGGGGGAACAAGCAAGAGTATGGCATGGACTACTACGATACTTTCGCCCCGTGCACCCAGCTGTCCTCTGTGAGAGTTGTCATCACCCTCGCCCTCAAACTGGGCCTCACGGTGTACCACATGGACGTGGACACTGCTTTCCTGAACTCCGTGCTCGAGGAGGACCTGTATGTGCGCCTTCCCCGAGGACTGGATTATGGGGGGCACAGATGTGCCAAGCTACTGAAAGCTGTGTATGGACTCAAGCAGGCGGGTAAGGAGTGGTTCGACACCTCAGATGCATTCATCATGGGGTATGACTCCAGAATGCAGAGAAGTGACGTGGAGCCATGCCTGTACTTCATCCGGGACGCCACTCTCCAGGTGATCATCTTGGCCTATGTCGATGACTATCTGGTGGCCACCAACGACAAGTCCTGGTATGATACTTGTGTGTCATCCTTCCATGCGCAGTATGCATGCAAAGACCTTGGAGTATTGGACTTGGTCATGGGCATCGGGGTGCGCTGGGGGAGTGACACAGCATACCTATGCCAGTCTGGTTATATCACCCAGATCATCAGTACCTATGGCCTGGATGATGCCAAACCAGCGAGCTTACCAATGTCACCTGGCACTGCACTAGCTCCTGCTGATGGCAAGGGAGCTATGCCCTACCGGGCTCTTCTGGGGCAGCTGCAGTGGGTGGCTCGCTGCAGCCGGCCTGACATCATGGCAGCGGTATCAGTTCTCTCGAGGTTCTGCACCACGTATGGTCCAGAGCACTTCATGGCCCTGAAGCAGGTGGTGAGGTACCTGAAGGGCACCAAGGACTACGAGCTGGTGCTGCGCACTGCTTCAGTGCCTGGGGGGGGTGGCACTGGACCAAGCAGGCCCTTGCCCCTATCTATCTACACTGACTCCGATTATGCTGGGTGCAAGGTAACCAGAAGGAGCACCTCTGGTATTGCAGTATTCCTATGTGGGAGTCTGGTTATCTTCTCGTCTATGATCCAGAAGTCTGTGTCCCTGTCCACTATTGAGGCCGAGATCATAGCCATGTCAGAGGGAGCTCGGGAGGTGAAGTATGTCCTCAACGTGCTGGACTCACTGGTGGACATATGCAGACCAGTCCCTATGTATTGTGACAACCAGGGAGCTATTCACCTGGCTACCAACTACGTGAACAACTCCAGGTCCAAGCACATCGAGGTGAGGAACATGTACATCAGGGAGCTGATCAAGGCCAAGGACACAGAGGCGCTATACACTGGAACTGATGATAACACCGCTGACATCATGACCAAGCCCCTGGCACTCCCTATATTTCGTGTACACCGAGAGCGACTGGGTGTCATGAACCTGCCTCGTGGAGACCAATGAAGACTGAAGGGGGCACCATCCCCATAAACTGGAGCTGAAGGGGCACCATCCCAAAGACTGGAGCTGGAGCCAGAAGACTGAAGGGGCACCATCCCAAGGACTGGGCATTGCTGACTGAAGGGGCACCATTCCCAAGAACTGGCAGTAGGATAACTAGACAGTCACCCTTTAGAAGGGGTGTTGGAATCTGCAGTGTCTGCTGATCAGTTTGATGTAAAGCATGACTGTCTAGGCCCTGTACAGCAGTCAGGATGATCAAACCCTGAAGAAACCCTGAAGAAACCCTATGAAACCCTTAGATCTAGATCTAGATCTGCTGAACTAATCGTGGCCGTTGGATCACATGATGACCATCGGCAAGACACAGTGTGTAATAGTTCACGGCCCATCGCAGACGTGTCACTGCAGTCGTTATGAACTTGGCAGTGGCACGTCATAACTAACTAAATAGCAAACTTTCACTTAGACTGGCCAATCAGTAATGATTGAGCGGCAATGTTCGTGGCGCTTCGAGCTGCGAACTGGTATATCTTATGATAATGAAAGTTAGCGCTCGCTTTTTGCAACTTACCCGACTCTGAATTCCAAAACCTAGCACATTGAAGGGCGCACAGGCTGATGGACTTGAGCAGGGAGCAATGCAGGCAGGCCAAGCAGCCCCAGCAAGAAAATCAGTGGCGAGGTTGCCGCACAGCTGAGTGGGGGAAAAGCTGACTGAATCATACAACATCCCACTCCTGATTGGTCCATCGGAGATACAGGTACACGTCCACGGCTTGAGGAGGTTCTGGCATCTCTCAAGAATGTGCTCCAATTATCGATCAGCAGAAAGTAAAATATGGAACAGCTTTGTGAAGCACATCGTCCTGAGTGGCTTGCAGGAAGTTGCCGGCTGCGCAATAAATTTTATCTGGGCTATCACCGTCTCAGGACGAAGATCGAAGCACCGGCAGTGCAGCACGGCGTCCCACTCACGAGCATCCAGTGCAGGCAAGCTTGGCGGTAGCCCGGCGTCCTCTCGCAACTCCTCATCATCATCCTGAGGATAGGGCAGTCCATGCCTACGCAGTCAGGGCTGGCGTCGCACCTCAGCTCTAAAACGCGTCACAGAGCTAATAGGCTCCTGTAACTAGCTGCGCTGTCATATGAAACTCTCTGACATTGACACATGCAGCACTCTCTCCCAGCTCAAATGCCAAGAAGGACCAATCAGGTCTCGCTCTCTCATGGTTGATTTGGCATAATCGCGACGACGCTGTTGCACACATGCATTGCATCGGTGCCAGTGCCATTAAAGTTGATAAGAGTATTGCCGCCTTGAACTGATATGGGGGATGGCAGTCACAAGCGGATGTGAGGATGTATGCAACTGAGGGGTCGAGGGTGCTCACAACTGCCGGTGAGTTGGCGTGAGCAGTGCAAGCTTGTTCCAACCCAAAAACTGGCGCGGTTCAAAGGATGCCGTACAATTGGGAAAGCAGCGAATGGGAAAGCAGGACCCCAGCCGAAGAAAAGGACGGAATGGATCACAACACACCGCTGTGCATGCGCTGATCGCCTCACCTGAGCAAGGTGCGCCGCAGATGCCTCTTGTGTGCGAAGGACCTCGAGACTCGCTTTGACCGCTAGCATGCTCTCGTCAACCCGCTTTCCCTGCACAGCCAGCAAGCGTGCCATCCCCCAGCAGCTCTCTCAAGGGGCTGCAGCCTCGCACGAGTTGGAGGGGAGCTGGACCACAATATTCCTTCAGCAGGATAACATATCAGGTGTGGCGCCGCAAGTTATCAACGGCATGCGCGTGCTCATAAGGTATCATGTATTTGGCCTCGGAGGGCCACATGTTGCGAGCGAGAGAGAATAGGATGGCTGCCAATCATAGTAAGCTCACCGCATCATCAGATGAGCAGCTGCAGTTGAAGAAGGGACTCCCGTCAGCCACCGCCCGTTTCAGCACAGCTTCCGCTGCAGTGCGCTTGAAGTCAATTTCGAACTGCTCCATTCCATCGCATTCCTGCGCGCCCTCGCCCACTCCCAAAGCTACAGCCGCCATCACACGCATGGAGAGGCGTGAGGCAATCCACCTGCAGATCCCAGCCGCCGGCCCCCATCAAGGGAATCAACTCTAATGCATCCCAATCAAGGGAATCAACTCTAAGACGTGGACCGAGCCGGCTCACCTCACCATCAGTGCAACACACTGAGCGGCATGAGGCCCGCTGACAAAAGCCAGCCCACCATCAGTGCAACAAACACACACAATACAACAGGTTGCACGGCAGCATACAGCTCTCATCAGCTTCTGTGCCCACGGGGCGAGGTTGCTGGCCGTGCCGGAACTAACAGTGAGCAGCTGTCAGGAACCCGGCGACCGGATGGTGAACTATTGGCCACCGAGAGGGCTTGGGGATTCCGGCCATGTCGTGGGTGGGCAAGCTCTCTTTAGACCAGGCTCTAGGGTGGATAGAGGGCAGCGGGGTGGTACGGGATGTGGGCTTGGTGGTTAAGAGATGGCTCGAGTGGCGGAGGTGAGCCGGCTTCAGAGACACAGCAGCAGTGCGCCGGCAGGGCGGTCGCAGAGGGGCTCAGGTGGCCCAGTGAGGCTCAGGGAGCAGAGGGATGGTCCTGCGCGTAGGCTTGGTGGTGGAGAGATGGAACGCGCAGCTCGGGGCAGGGATGAACCGGCTCCAGAGACGCGGCAGCAGCGCGCCGGCGGTGCGCATGCAGAGGGGCTCAGGTGGCTCAGTAAGGCCTAGGGGATCCCGTTCTCCACGAGTGAGCTCCAGAGAACCCGGATAAGTGCCCCGAAGTGTGTGCTAAATCCTTTGATCCCTGGCGTGGGTATATAGTGGAGCTGATCTTCTGTGGCTACGGGGTGCCAAAGGAGTCGGTCCAAGGATAAGCACACCCATAGCCACCCTCCTCTCCATAATATGCATATAACAATAATGTGCATGCAATGTATACATGATGGTCATCGTGTAGACAATGATTTGGGACAGGGCTAACGGGCAGGGAATGCGTGACGCGCAAACAGCCCGCGGAGTGCAGCACGCAGCGAAGAAGGGTCACTTGAGGGGAGGGGGTGAGTGCGGGGCAGCACCATCAGGTTGTAGTTGCGAGGAAAGAAGTCCGAAGGATTTGCAATTTCACCCCCCGCCCATCCAACGTTGGCAGCATTGAGCGTGGAGCAAAGGCCCACCTTCGAGGTGATATGACCGAAGAGAGGCTCACTCGGGTCTGCTCCCCAGCCAGCACCCAGCTGGCATCCTCAACCTCGGTGCAGACCATGCCTCAGACTGAGCCGCCGGGCTTCACAACTCGTGGCAGTTCACTTCAAATTAAGGTAACTACAAAAAGCAGAGTGCCCCACGGGCAAGATAATTGCGGACACTAGCGGATTGCTTGGATGTCGTTCAGGGCGCAGATGCAGCATTCGCTCCGTGAGGTAGGGCGCATTTACTGCTCCCATTCCTCAAATGCATGCTCGCCTGGTGCTCCCTTCATTCGTTGTCCCAACATGCACCCTTACCCAGTGCTCCCTTCGCATTCCCAAAAAGCATCCTTGCGGGGTTGAGGAGGGATCTGAGGCCACGATTGCGGACCTGTGAATCTCTGAAAATAGTTGGTGATGGTGGTCGGCGGGAGCTTTGGGAAGTCGACCTGGCTGCGCTTGTGAGTCCAGATCTGGGCACACAATGACGGGTCCCCCAGAGTCATAAGAGATGGGCTCCGTGCTGCGTATGCATGGTGCAGAGTATTTATTGTAGGCGTACGGATGGTGCTAAGTATGCATGGCAGGCGTATGTATGGTGCTGAGTATGCATGGTAGGCGTATGTGTGGTGCTGAGTATGCATGGCAGGCGTATGTATGGTGCTGAGTATGCATAGCAGGCGTATGTATGGTGCTAGTATGCATGGCAGGCGTATGTGGTGCTGAGTATGCATGGCAGGCGTATGTATGGTCTTGAGTATGCATGGCAGGCATATGTATGGTGCTGAGTATGCATGGCAGGCGTATGTATGGTGCTGGTATGCATGGCAGGCGTATGTATGGTGCTGAGTATGCATGGCAGGCATATGTATGGTGCTAAGTATACATGGCAGGCGTATGTATGGTGTGAAATTATGCATGGTAGAGGCGTATGTATGGTGCTGTATGCATGGCAGGCGTATGTATGGTGCTAGTATGCATGGCGTATGTATGGTGCTGAGTATGTATGGTAGAGGCGTATGTGTGGGGCTGAGTATGCATGGCAGGCGTATGTATGGTGCTAAGTATGCATGGCAGGCGTATGTATGGTGCACAGTATGCATGGCAGGCGTATGTATGGTGCTGAGTATGTGGCAGGCGTATGTATGGTGCTGAGTATGCATGGCAGCGTGTATGGTGCTGAGTATGCATGGCAGGCGTATGTGGTGCTAGTATGCATGGCAGGCGTATGTATGGTGCTGATATGCATGGCAGGCGTATGTATGGTGCTGAGTATCACATAGGCGGGCGTATGTATGGTGCTAGTATGCATGGCAGCGCATCATCATGCTGTGATCACACAGTATGCATGGTAGGCGTATATATAGGGTACTGAAGTATGCATGGCAGGCGTATGTATGGTGCTAGTATGCATGGCAGGCGTATGTATGGTGCTAGTATGTATGGTAGGCGTATGTGTGGTGCTGAGTATGCATGGCAGGCGTATGTATGGTGCTGGTATGCATGCAGCGTATGTATGGTGCTGAGTATGCATGGCAGGCGTATGTATGGTGCTGAGTATGCATGGCAGAGGCGTATGTATGGTGCTGAGTATGCATGGTAGGCGTATTTATGGTGCTGAGTATGCATGGCAGGCGTATGTATGGTGCTGAGTATGCATGGCAGGCGTATGTATGGTGCTGAGTATGCATGGTAGGCGTATGTGTGGTGCTGAGTATGGCGCCTCCACCCTGCCAATGCAGTGCTCCACAAATCAAAGTTATTTCAGCAGGCGCGGGAATGCCGAAACACATTGCACGTCGAGTTTATTTCGAAAGATTTACTTTGATCGCTTTGGCACGCGTGTCAACTTCTTGTGGAAGCTGCCGATTCTGTCCGTTCTGAACAAATAGAGATCTGCGCTGGGAGGATAGGAAGGCAAAGCATGGAGCTGAAGCTTCCTAGATCAGAATGCTCTATCAATTAAATGTGACGGATCTCGATCTGGAAATTTAAATCAAACCAAATCTGGGTCCAGTAGCTAGGAAAAGTAAGGCTTGGTCCAGTGTCTCCGAAGCATCTCGAGCCACACTACACTTCGATTTGACCATTGCGTTAGCCCACCGAGTTGCCATAACAGAGAGATTGCCACCGCGAAAGCCTCGCCTCATGCGATCAGGGCTTGGCAAGCAGGTGCCATCTAGACAAAGCATTTTCTGACGGGGGGTTCGCCCAGTTGTTCCAATCGCAGGAGGGATCATTGCACTGAATGTAACACTGATGGGCTTGGGATGCTAGCTTGGAAATCAACGGCTCCTCTGGTTGCAGTCCTCACGGCTTGTTCACCAAGCTGAGCCAGGCTCAATCGAGCCGCTAGTCATCCAGGTCTGTGCCCATCTCGAATCTGTCGGCCCAATTGTTGGCTTCATTCTCAACAAATTGCGCCTGCAGCTCGAACTTGTGCAGGTTCGCTAGCACCCAAAACTGTCCCTTCTGCCAAATCGGGCCAAGTGCCCGGGCATTGCCACAACCGCCTGGCAGGCGCATCCGAGAACGACCACCTTCGCCTCGAGCTGTCCGGGAAAGGCGCGGATGGCCTCGTGGACCGCCTCCATGTCGAGATGCGTGACGTGAAGCTGCCTCATCTCATCAGGCAACGGGCCTCTTGCCCCATGCTCGAAATTCAGCGCCGTCCCCAGGCAAACAGAGACTCCCTCCCATGCAAACATCGAAGTGGCGTTGTGAAGTTTGGCTCGGGGGCGGACTAATCAGTCTGCACCCCCACCGACCCCCAGATCGGCAGGTTGAGCTACCATCACCACTCCATGTCGCCCCATGCTCTCCGGGTCAAGGTCACCTTGATCCGTTTTTTAGAGAAGACGATGCCCAATTCCTGCATGTCAGTTCTCATGGAGGTTACGGCATGGTAAACTGACTGATTTCGGATCATTGAAAGCGGCTAGTGCTTGAGCCGGGGTCTACCGCCTTGGCTGAGAGGTCTCAATCAACAAGGCTCTGGATTCTGCAGTTTGACCGGGGCAATGTTGAATTGTCCCAGCTATAGATTCACATCCACTCTCAAGTGCTTCAATGTGTAAAGTTTCAATAGCTTGTCGAGCATTACTTCATCACCCAAGGTCGTAAATGTCTCACCATAGATGTTCACGTACCACTTTGTAACGATGAACATTCATTGAAATGATGAACGGTGAGGATGCGAGGTATAGTAGTTCAAGTAGTACAAAAGCAAGTAAGCTCTAAAAATACGTCATGACAAGTTGATTACTCCTTAGTAATGGTGGTGCAGTTTTTCAACGCCTTCGTAGGATCTTCACCGAGGGCTCAATAATGGAAGGGTTTCATGGCTTAGAATGTCTCCGGGATATCATGAAATAGATATCATTGTCGGAAGACATATAGGGGTTGGCCTAAAGCAACTCCTGGCCCTAAAGGATGGATATCAGCATGAGAACACGGCGCTGCTTGCATACTTTACAACTGGATATCCCTAATTAGCCCCGTTGCAAATGCCCATTGTTAATGCGTGTTGACATATCGCATGTTTTTTGCTAGAATGGGAGCATAAATGGCCTAAAACATTCGACGGCAAGCCTCTGCATGCCGCCGATTTCATATTGCTGATAGGTCATCAGGAAATTGGCTAAATTGGAGCTTGCAGAGTTGTAAAGATTTCTGTACCAATAGCCTTGTTCCAAGCCGTCCGATCAGGAGCAGAGGCTTCTGATCAATTTCTGCCGGCTGTACACTCAGTGACTCAGGGGTTCCATCCGTGGAGGGCCCAGCTCCGTTCCTTTGCACTCCCACCGCATTCTTCCCAGAAGACTTGAGCGTTTGCGAAAGGAGTTGTGAAGACGCCCAGGAATGCCATCCCAAAAGAGATTCACACACTCTAAAAGCATGTAAGAAGAAAGCAATTTCAATGTTTTGGCAATTAGATTGTGATTGTAAAAGAAACCGGAGAGTGCACATCACGCAGCTTGACACTGGAGCCGTGCTTGAATCCAAGCATGTGTTCCCAAGCACCATTTGATCTCCATCACGAGTCTCCTTCTGGAGCCACTTAACTGCGCCTGTGTCGAAACTTGCAGGTTTGTTCAACGGCCAAAGGCTGTCGGCAGACAGCGCACCTGCCATATCTACCCTGATATCTATTCCCTGCCCAATCCAGGAAAGTGCCTCGCAGCCTGCGCCCGCCTTGAGCGATGACCCCCACAGGAGCATGCTGAAGTCAGGGTCAAACTCATAGCGAATTCCGCTTGCAGTTTCCTTCCTTCCACTTCCCTCGTCAGAGTGACAATTTGGCATCAGTGCCACCAGTTTCACTTCCTTTCCTGGGTGGCCTATCACTGCTTATATATATATGTATATAATGTTCCACCCCCTTACCACGGAATGAGGCGATGCAATTTTGGGAGTGTGACGTACAAAAATGTTTGCAAGGCTCTTTTGCAAAGGAAAAAAACAGAGCTGAAGCTTCCTCCCCCGGACTGCTCTTTAAGTGGCAATGACAGATCTCGACCGGGCATACCAAAATCAATATCTCTTTCTAACGGCTTTGCATGGCCCTATCCAGTGTCTGAGACCCTCTAACCAAAAGCTCTAAACGTGTTTCAGCGAGAATCAAATGAGACTGCGGCAAAAAGGCCATGCTGTGCGAAAGCGTGAGAAGAAGCGTGGAGCTGCTAGGCTCTTACCAGATTGACATCCTCCCGCATCCCCCACTTCTTTTCTTCCCAGCCTCGCTTCAACAGCACCTACAGCGCTCACCACCCTCCGCTTTCTGACGTGATAGCCAATAGGGTTATCTCGCGCATCTTCTCTTGCGGGCAATCCTATGCCTTGTGAGATGTTCGCATGACCCTCTCTCATTTGATACGCTTGTCAAAGCACTTGGTAGAACTCAGAAACCTCACCATGCGTAGGTCGTCATACTTGGAGCCGTGAATCTTGAAGGTACACTTGCTGCGCTTACTCTTGGTTGAATGTTGTGGAGTGAGCCCCTTCAGGTTTCGACCCTACAGCCGAAACACCCTTGACGTGGCAGTCAGCTTAAGAGAGTGAGGACAAGGGTATGGAGCCACTGGACGTGGTACCCGAAACAAAAGAGATACCAAGGATGTCTTCTGAATATCTGGGAAATAAATGACGTGTTCAGTCCTGCGGGAAAAGTGGCGAGATGCGCGTTCCACGACAAACTTCACGGCGCCGTGCGGCAACACGAGCCCATCCAGGGATCCGGGCACTTGCCTTCAACAATCTGGCCGAATTTGTCTTGGTTCGTTCATCACCTGCACACAAAGTACAATGCAAAAAAACCTTTCTTGTGCAAGACAATGCTGCAGGGCAAGACTAGCGCAAAGCAAGACTTCCTGTCTGTGAACTGAACTGAAAATCCCTCCCTCATAACCCACCGTCCTTCACTCTCCGACCCTCGATTATACCCTCGTTTGAAAGCGTGCGAGCTTATGACCCCGCACACCGCCACAGGTCGCCCTCGCGTCAGCCTCAAAGGGGCCTCAGCTCACGACCCCGCACACCGCCAGGCCGCCCTCGCGTCAGCCTCAAAGGGGCCTCAGCTCACGACCCGCACCGCCACAGGCCGCCCTCGCGTCAGCCTCAAAGGGCCTCAGCTCATGACCCCGCACACCGCCACAGGTCGCCCTCGCGTCAGCCTCAAAGCGGCCTCAGCTGACGACCCCGCACACCGCCACAGGTCGCCCTCGCGTCAGCCTCAAAGGGACCTCAGTTGACGACCCCGCAACCTTCCTCGCACCCGCGACCGCATAATTATCGCGGCTTGAAATAGGATTTCCGCCATACAACATCCAAGGCGCCTTTTTGTGTGCATTTGTGGGTGCGAGTGTGATGTGTGTCAGTATGAAGCATGTGTCAGTGATGGTGACATGCACTTGCTGTGTGTTGCAAGTGACATCATATGCGCTTGATCTCCCCCAGAGGCCCCCCACAGGCACGCCACTTACGACGTGACACAAGTTTCGCCCTAGAGACAACGTCCTGTCCTGGCGCACCTTCGCCTACATAAGCGGACGAGGTCTGCACGTCCGGCAGCGAGACAAGCGCGGTGCTCTCGGCGGAGCGCAGACTCGCGCGCGCGCGACCTTTAGCTCTGTGCAGAGGCTTCAACTGTCCGGTACTTTTCATGTCCAGAGGTAGATTCACTGGCGACATATTCCACGCGGAATCCTCGAGCGGCATATTCTTACGATTGAGGCATCGCGCGTCTGCCAGATCCTGGGGCACGGCGCGCCCAGCGATTCCTGATTCAATAATGCGAACATGTATTTGGGGACAAAACTGCGAAGTTTTTCTGCGGGCGCGCTCTTCTTGAGGATGCGTTGTAGAGGAAGGCATTACGGTGAATCTGAGGAAATAAGGCCTGATTGGGAGAATTAGAAGGGCCCCTATGGACAAGCTGAAAGGTTGAGAGTTCCACCCGGCGTGATTTGTTACCATGAGTTCGAGTTATATTGTGCACAGTACTCGTTCCGCGGGAGACTGGTCAATCAGAGTGGGTCTCGAGATGCATTGTTGTGTTTTAATACGGCGTCATCCGTGAAGACCGGTCAGGCGCGACGTAGGTTGTCGAGAAATGCTAGTTCCACAACCGTTTACCTTGAGCAGATTTTTCCCATTTGCACATGGCGGTAGAGCCACACGCGGAGATTTCGCGGATTCCAAGAGAGCACATTTTGCTGAATGGAAGTTCTGCGAAACGGCTGGAAGCATGAAATCATCTTCCTTGCTCCTGCGCGCTTCTGGAACCAAAGGCCCCAAAACTTCTGGCATCGGATGTGGAATCTATCCTGAGCTATCAACAAGGTAGTGTCACAGAAGAGGCGAGGGTGAGGAATCGAGGCGCACAAAATAGCTATAGAATATAATGTTAATTTGCTATTGGTGACTGAGCCCCCGTTTTTCCCCACGTTATCCTGTTATCAATTTCTACATAGGAGCGACGTCGGGTGGAAAGTGCGAACGCTCATAAGCGGTTTAGGCAATTGGTGAAGAGCATGGACGTGCAACCCCGATCGGTCCTCATAGATTCAGTCAGAATTTCGACCTGTGATGATCGTATTGGTTGGTTGTATCATTGTGATATGGCTTTAAAAACCAACCTCGAGAGTTGGACGTTGGCATTTTCTGTTTCGTCGTGCTGCAAGTGCAAGTGTCACCATCAGTTTGTCAAACTGAAACTCGCAACTCGCATCATTCTCGATGATTGTCTCCTGACCGTCGCGTGAGACGAACCGCTTTTTTCACGCGTCAAAGACTGATCTTGATCGGCATCAGGTCGCGGCCATGTCATGGCATGTATGTCATGGCATGGCATGGCATAGCGGTATCATCCGGATCGGTATCGGTTATTACAAACCGTCGCGTGACAATCTGCAAACAGGCGAACGACGAACTGTAAAGTGTAAACCCTAAAACCAAACGACGTGGATAGTGATATCATACCCGTTGGGTGCCTGAATTTGTCCGCAGGGTTTTTGAAAGCCGTCGTTTCTTGAGGCACGGTTGAGAATTTACACTCGTTATTTTTAACATCTCATAGCGCATACGCTGTGCACTTGATGACGCGAGTTCAGTGCATAGGGATGCGAAATTCCTCGGAGAGACCCCTATGAAGGTGATCAAGGCAACGATGTCAAATGAGCAAGAGCAAGTGATCGTGAACACGCCAGAGAACGGACGAGTCGTTGTCGAGGTCAGATATCTACAGTTTTGGTTTGAAATACGTGCTCGTTGTGTTATGTCTGACCTTCTACGTGTCTTTTCGAGCGATCTGGCCAGGTGGACAAAACTGCAAATCCAGATGACATCAGGCAGAAGGTAAAACCTCGTGCGCAGATGCCGCATCCCACAGTAACAGCTATCGTGTACGCCATCAGATGAACTAATTCGGTCCTGTCGAAACGCCGTTGTTGCAGGTTGCTGATAAGACCGGTATGGATATCGCAGTTGTCAAAAAGCTGGACTTGATTCAGTCGGTAAGCTACTGGAGCAGTGATGCTGCCGTCACGCAATTCACAACGCTTTCTCTTGAATTGCTTATCGCCTTGGAAAAACTTGTCAACTGCCACCCTGCTGAAAAGATGTGCTGCCGCCCGAGAAATGTCCTAACGCATATTCTTGTTGACGTTCTGGAGGGCTTCGCGGCTTCCCAGAAACGAATACACAAAGGAGAACGGCGAGTTCAACTCGCAGATGAAAAGTATCCGAAGCATGTTTTGGAAGCCACGCTGACCATGATGAGTAAGTATCGCTTCGTCCCAATACAGACTGAACCAACGTCGCATTTGTGCAAGTGTTTACCGTGAGGCCGGTCAAACCTCAAAAGTTCTACCTCTTCGGTTGTAGACGAGTTTGTGCCAAGAATACTATGGACTATTGCGCTCTGATGTTCTGCGGGAAAAGTCAGGTTCTCGAAGAGATGAACTAGACTGGGATCGTGTGATCAGCAACAGTCCGGAGCTGGATGGTCAGACCTGGGTAAAGGTGGGATATGCGCCATCAGTCTTGTTAAACGTCGCTTACGTTTCCTTGGATCCTTTTCATCTTTCGAAGCGGTTGGATGATATCGGTAACTGCGCGCCTCGCAGTGTCTCGAGCGGCGCTGGGACCCGCATAAAGACGGCGTCCGAGTTTGCGCGAGCTGCGGTGCCACAGCCTTTGCGAGGTGCACAGGTGGCTTTCGCAGCAACACCCCCCGCCCTGGCGTTAGGCTCCTGTGAACGCGGGATACCCAGGGTTCCGTTATGGCTTCTTGGTACAGGCCTGTGCTGTAGGTTTCCCGGCGCTTCTCAGCGGCCGGGAAGAAAGCCTTCGGACGGACACTAAATAAAGCTCATTCTCCTCGGCGCAGTCCAGATATCCACTCCATCCTCCCTTGGCTGTTCATAGGAATTTCATACGAGAATCTGCGACTTCACCTTTGGCGAGGTGGTTTTGTTACCTTAGAGGCTCGGTATGAAGCCCTCGCAAGTCGGCCCTCTTTCTCACTCCTTCGACTCAAGACAGCTGCAGGTGTGAACTTGGGTGCACGGATATGTGCAGGGCACTCTCTGGCTCCCTAGCTCGGCCGCCTCGGTGGCTACTCTCTCCGTACACCTCACTAAGCCTCCTTGTGGGAGGCTCTCAGCGTGCGCAGGATGCAACGCCTCGCTGAACACGTATTACTGCACCACGACCTGCCAGGCCCAGCACTGGCCGAGCCATAAAGCCCGCTGCAGGTCAGCGCCACAATAGTCTCACAACCAGCGAGGCTTGCTGCGGGCAGTTGCCCGTGTCTCCTGCGCTTGCTGCCGGCAGTTGCCCGTGACTCCTGCACTTGCTACTGTAAGCTTGCCTTCAAGGTTACGGTGTGCCTTAAATTCTAACGGTAAAGCTGACCTCTTGCTTACCCATCAAGCCTGGAACGCGAGCATTGATCATCGACGCATCAGACGTTATTTATATGCAGCTTTCCATATGTCTTTCCTTAACTTTTCAGGGTACTGCAGGAGGCTCAACACATGGTACACATGTAATCTGGACCACAATCCGGTGAATGCAGCTGTAGTGCATCAGGTGTGGGCGCCCTTGTCAGTGTGGAGGATGAGTTGGTCCACTCTTGCAGTTATATGGTGAATGGCGCTCATGTTTGGAGATCTAAGAGGTGCACTAATGAGCTTGGAGTCACTTGGGGGGCACCTCCCATTTTCGGGTTTCTCAAAACCCTGTTTCCCATCTTGTTTGCACTGACTTCTCGCAACCGGTGTTCATGTCATGCTGTTCTCCTTCGGGAAAAGGGGTTGAAAAGCTCATGCATGGGCTGTGGGTGTGAGAGCGAGGGATGGCTATGTCCGTGAAAGCCGCAGTTGTCCACATTGTTTCATCGAAGGGTTGAGGCGTGTCCGGTGTGCAGTTCAGAGAGACGAAGGGTTGAGG
>LGRX02013860.1:0-12415 GCA_001247695.2 Cymbomonas tetramitiformis
GATGTTCATGTTCGGATCTCTCGAGTGCGCCACGTCGGCAAGATAAATAATCCCATCCACCGTCAGATGCGCCTAGTGGAGATCGCATATTTGTGATCGACAGCGCCTAGTACTTACCTTAATCAGCAGCAGCAGCAGCAGCAAAGCTCGAATCCCAACGGGCGATACAGTCGAATGTTTCATCTCACGATCGCCGGACGCTGACGATGACAGTGCCACCACAGTCGCGTGTATGTACCACGACGCCACCCACGCGTTATGGCATGGCATGCTGGGAAGCAAAAAGCAAAGCACTGTCGCGCACATGATCCTGCGGTCATATGATGTAATGGCGATATCCATGTTAACATCGCATGGTAATTAATGGTGCTGTCCAAAAAGATCGACGCCTAGTGGAGATCGCATATTTGTGATCGACAGCGCCTAGTACCTTAGTCAATCAGCAGCAGCAGCAGCAGCAGCAGCAGCAGCAAAGCTCGAATCCCAACGGGCGACGCAGTCGAATTTTCGATCTCACGATCGCCAGACGCCAACGATGACAGTGCCACTGCAGTCGCGTACATTTATCGCGACGCCACCCACGCGTTATGGCATGGCATGTTGGGAAGCAAAAAGCAAAGCACTGTCGCGCACATGATCCTACGGTCAGATAGTGTAATGGCGAAAATGATTTAAACATCGCATGGCCGACGGGATGTTCGGAAATCAGATAGATTCGCTTTTACATTGCATAGCAGACGCGAGGATCGAGAAATGTCAAATCATTAATGGAATGGCAGACTCGATGTCCATGTTCGGATCTCTCGAGTGCGCCACGTCGGTAAGATAAATAATCCCATCCACCCGGTCAGATGCGCCTAGTGGAGATCTTAATTTAAGATCGACCGGGCCTAGTACCTTACCTTACTTACCTTACCTACCTCTGACCTTTATAATCTTCACCCAAACCAAATTACCTTACCTTACTACCTCTGACCTTTATAATCTTCACCCAAACCAAATTACCTTACCTTAGTCAATCAGCAGCAGCAGCAGCAACAACAGCAGCAGCAAAGCTCGAATCCCAACGGGCGATACAGTCGAATGTTTCATCTCACGATCGCCAGACGCCAACGATGACAGTGCCACTGCAGTCGCGTACATTTATCGCGACGCCACCCACGCGTTATGGCATGGCATGCTGGGAAGCAAAAGGCAAAGCACTGTCGCGCACATGATCCTGCGGTCATATGATGTAATGGCGAAAATGATTTAAACATAGCATGGCCGACGCGATGTTCGGAAATCAGATAGATTCGCTTTTACATTGCATAGCAGACGCGAGGATCGAGAAATGTCAAAACATTAATGGAATGGCGGACTCGATGTTCATGTTCGGATCTCTCGAGTGCGCCACGTCGGCAGGATAAATAATCCCATCCACCGTCAGATGCGCCTAGTGGAGATCTTAATTTAAGATCGACCGGGCCTAGAATCTTCACCCAAACCAAATTACCTACCTCTGACCTTTATAATCTTCACCCAAACCAAATTACCTTACCTTAGTCAATCAGCAGCAGCAGCAGCAGCAGCAGCAGCAGCAAAGCTCGAATCCCAACGGGCGATACAGTCGAATGTTTCATCTCACGATCGCCAGGCGCTAACGATGACAGTGCCACTGCAGTCGCGTAAATTTATCGCGACGCCACCCACGCGTTATGGCATGGCATGCTGGGAAGCAAAAGGCAAAGCACTGTCGCGCACATGATCCTGCGGTCATAGGATGTAATGGCGAAAGTGATTTAAACATCGCATGGCCGACGCGATGTTCGGAAATCAGATAGATTCGCTTTTACATTGCATAGCAGACGCGAGGATCGAGAAATGTCAAATCATTAATGGAATGGCAGACTCGATGTTCATGTTCGGATCTCTCGAGTGCGCCCCGTCGGCAAGATAAATAATCCCATCCACCGTCAGATGCGCCTAGTGGAGATCTTAATTTAAGATCGACCGGGCCTAGTACCTTAGTCAATCAGCAGCAGCAGCAGCAGCAGCAGCAAAGCTCGAATCCCAACAGGCGATACAGTCGAATTTTCGATCTCACGATCGCCAGACGCTAACGATGACAGTGCCACTGCAGTCGCGTGTATTTATCGCGACGCCACCCACGCGTTATGGCATGGCATGCTGGGAAGCAAAAAGCAAAGCAATGTCGCGCACACGATCCTGCGGTCATATGATGTGATGGCGATATCCATGTTAACATCGCATGGTAATTAATTGTGCTGTCCAAAAAGATCGACGCCTAGTGAAGATCGCATACTTGTGATCGACAGCGCCTAGTACCTTAGTCAATCAGCAGCAGCAGCAGCAGCAAAGCTCGAATCCCAACGGGCGATACAGTCGAATTATCGATCTCACGATCGCCAGACGCTAACGATGACAGTGCCACAACAGTCGCGTGTGTGTACCATGACGCCACCCACGCGTTATGGCATGGCATGTTGGGAAGCAAAAAGCGAAGCACTGTCGCGCTCTCGCGCACATGATCCTGCGGTCATATGATGTAATGGCGATATCCATGTTAACATCGCATGGTAAGTAATCGTGCTGTCCAAAAAGATCGACGCCTAGTGGAGATCGCATATTTTTGATCGACAGCGCCTAGTACCTTACCTTAATCAGCAGCAGCAGCAAAGCTCGAATCCCAACGGGCGACGCAGTCGAATTATCGATCTCACGATCGCCGACGCTAACGATGACACGCCACTGCAGTCGCGTGTATGTACCGCGACGCCACCCGCGCGTTATGGCATGGCATGCTGGGAAGCAAAAAGCGAAGCACTGTCGCGCACATGATCCTGCGGTCATATGATGTAATGGCGATATCCATGTTAACATCGCATGGTAATTAACCGTGCTGTCCAAAAAGATCGACGCCTACAGTAGTGGAGATCGCATACTTGTGATCGACAGCGCCTAGACCTCTGACCTTTATAATCTTCACCCAAACCAAATTACCTTACCTTACCTTACCTTACCTTACCTTAGTCAATCAGCAGCAGCAGCAAAGCTCGAATCCCAACGGGCGATACAGTCGAATGTTCCATCTCACGATCGCCAGACGCTAACGATGACAGTGCCACTGCAGTCGCGTACATTTATCGCGACGCCACCCACGCGTTATGGCATGGCATGCTGGGAAGCAAAAAGCAAAGCACTGTCGCGCACATGATCCTGCGGTCATATGATGTAATGGCGATATCCATGTTAACATCGCACGGTGATTAACCGTGCTGTCCAAAAAGATCGACGCCTAGTGGAGATCGCATATTTGTGATCGACAGCGCCTAGTACCTTACCTTAATCAGCAGCAGCAGCAGCAAAGCTCGAATCCCAACGGGCGATACAGTCGAATGTTCCATCTCACGATCGCCAGACGCTAACGATGACACTGCCACAACAGTCGCGTGTATGTACCCCGACGCCACCCGCGCGTTATGGCATGGCATGCTGGGAAGCAAAAAGCAAAGCACTGCCGCGCACATGATCCTACGGTCAGATGATGTGATGGCGATATCCATGTTAACATCGCATGGTAATTAATCGCGCTGTCCAAAAAGATCGACGCCTAGTGGAGATCGCATATTTGTGATCGACAGCGCCTAGTACTTAATCAGCAGCAGCAGCAGCAGCAAAGCGCGAATCCCAACGGGCGACACAGACGAACTTTCCGATCTCACGATCGCCAGACGCTAACGATGACAGTGCCACTGCAGTCGCGTACATTTATCGCGACGCCACCCACGCGTTATGGCATGGCATGTTGGGATGCAAAAAGCGAAGCACTGTCGCGCACATGATCCTACGGTCAGATGGCCTAGTGGAGATCTCTTTTTGAGATCGATCCGCCTAGTAAAACATAGAACTTCATCAGATCATCAGACGCACATATCTATCATTTCGAAACCGGCGCGGGAAAAAAAGGAAAGTCGCACTCACTTACGATTACGTTCCTTTTACACATTCACAGATATGGACACCATTCCTGCTGATTGCTTGAAGCGTTCGGAGTTGTATTATGGCGGGAAATGGTCTGTACCTCGCAGTGGTGGGAATCTTGCAGTTGTAAACCCGCACGACGAGCAGGTATGTACAATGTTCACTCATCACATGCCAGCAAAAGAAGGTCGATGCTCACCATCCAGAATCTTCTAGCTGTCTATTCCTGAGTTGATATTCCACTTACAGGTTATAGGACATATTCCTGCTGGCGATGCTTCGGACGTCGATCTTGCGGTCGCCGCAGCACGATCTTCTTTTGAAAATGGTGCGTGGAGCAAGATTTCCGGTGAAGAGCGCTCTAAAGTGCTATTGGCCATTGCTGAGAAAATTAAAGATAAAGCTGTCAAAGAGCGACTCTCAATTCTAGAAACCTTAGACAGCGGCAAGCCTTTCGGGGAGTCAGAGTGGGATATGGTACGACTTCCCCAGCCGAGCCGCGGAGACCGCACTGTTTTCATTTTTGGAAGAGATTTCGCGCTTTTCTAAGGCACTGACGTAAGGCTTCAGGATGATGTCGCTGGTTGCTTCGAGTATTACGCGGGACTCGCGGCCAGCTCTGCTGCGAAGACTGAGGTTGAAGTTCCTGACGATACCTTCAAGGGTTGCGTTAAAAAAGAACCTCTTGGGGTCGTCGCCCTTATCACTCCCTGGAACTACCCGATGCTGGTATGCGTTCTTACTCTCAAGTTCAGTGCCACCTTCGCGTGACACCGTTTACGGATAGGCGTTTCTGTGACGATGGGAATCCGGAGACTGATTGTAGCCTATTTGCTTGCCGGGAAGTCAAGTTGCCTTTTTGGTAGCATTGCTGGTTACCATAAGTAAATACAGCCTGGAGCTGTATACGCCGAAAACACGCATGTAAATCCTCTTCTGCCTGTGCGCTCTTGCCTCAGTAGCGAGCTGTTACTGGGGTACTCGCATACAGGGCCTTGCCTCGAGAACTCCTTAGCGCGACCCTGTTCATCTGAGATATTCCCAGTTTCGAGAGTCTACGCGGGTTAGGCTGCAGTGAGCCCTTATCACCTCCGTGTGCGGCGACGCAGATGGCCACGTGGAAGGTCGCCCCCGCCCTCGCCGCGGGGTGCTCGGTGGTGCTCAAGCCGAGCGAGCACGCGTCCTTCACCTGCCTTGAGCTAGCCCAGATCGCGCATGACGCTGGCCTACCACCTGGGGTACGACACTCGCCACGCCAGAGGGGGCACTGCAGCATGATAAACCCATGCGCACATGTGAAGTCGTGTACTGTCTTCGGGCCGCTGGACAGGGTAACTCGGTGGGCAGGGCTCGCGTGAGGCCGCGTGCGTGGGGCGCGCGCCAGGTTTTAAATGTGATCACTGGCACCGGAGTGGACGCCGGCGCGCCCCTCGCAGAGCATCCGGGCATCGACAAGGTGCCCGCAGACCCCCTTCCCCGCGCCCTCTCCACCCCCTTGCTGCAGGGCTTGTTGCACTGTGAACTAGTGAAGAAGTGTGAATGCGCTACGTCCAGCTTGCTTCCCGAAATCTTCCACAAAAACTGGTCCGGTGCGATATTCGGTTACGGAGGAAGAATTGTTTGGTGCACTGACATGCCTGCCTGCTCGGTCAGGGGCTATTGCCGCTGGTTCTGAAGGGCGCCCCGTTGGCTGTTGGCACGCAGGTGGCCTTCACTGGAAGCCTAGCAACGGGCCGAGCCGTGATGACTGCTGCAGCCAAGGTGATCTGTTGTTGGTTTCCCTTTACCTCCTCTTTAGTTCTCTCTCTGAATAGACTCCCAAACGTGATTTCCATCAGGATTAGGATACCTTTCTGCTTACACGTGGAACTACACGTCGCCCTTATTGTCTGCCATCTGAAGAAGGAAGCGAGGAGGTGGGCGTGGATCATTCAGGCATATTTGAGGCAAGTTGTGTGGTGCATACAGAATTGGCGGAGGGCAGGGCCTCAACTGAATGCTAGGGAGCTAAGTGGTGTGGTGTGGGAGGCAGGATGTGAAAGCATGCTCGTTGGAGCTCGGTGGGAAGAGTCCGCTGATTGTGTTCGAGGATGCGGAGATTCCTAAGGTGTGCCGATACCTTTTAACCTGCTACCGTGGCGTCTGCTATCCTATGCAAAAATCGAGTAATCTGTAACACGTGCACGCCACGTCATCCTATGACCCTATCACCTTCTCAGCGGCAACACGGGCACGCCAAGTCATCTCATGGCGTTCTCACCCCTTTTCCCTTTCCGCATTCTCAAGTCACTTCTGGTTGTCTCTTCGACAGCCTCCCATGTCAGCTAGGCGTATCATCCTTGTCACACTCCTGAACGTCTCCTTACTCCACTCATCGGAGCAGTGGCGTTGCAAGTGAGGTATCGCGTGCCGAGGTGAAATTTGGGTCATAGGTGGTTCGTCGGGTGGTTGATGCGCGGGCAGGCAGTCGAGTGGGCTATGTTTGGAGCCTTCTGGACTAACGGGCAGGTGTGCCCCACTGAGTGAAACGTTTCTTGTGCACTGTCGCTATTGGCGTTGCGTAGCCGTGGATCGCGCTGCTTGCGGGGAGTGCAGCGGCCGGCAGAGAGAAGATTCGGGAAGAAAGTGCTGTGGCTTAAAGCAGCCCAAAGTTTGTTTCGCCCGTTGTCGATGCCCTTTGTGCCTACGAAAGTGGACTATTTCTGAGCTGTTTTCAGGCAGCTTGCGACATTCTTTCTTATGGGCAGTTTGGTGGAATCGCAAAGGGGTGGGGGAGGCTTGAGCTCGCGGGCATTACGTTGAAGCAACCAACTCTGAAAATTGTCTTATCGCCGTTGTTTCCCTTGTCAAGAAAAGCGTCATGCAATTTCAAAAGCCCGCTCTCGCCCTGGTCAGCTTCTGACGGGGATGCTGGGGATGGTCGCCTAATACGATGCAGATCTGTAGTGCTACCTCCCGACTGCTCATTCAGGAGAGCATCGCGCCCAAGTTTTTGGCGATGCTGAAGGAGATGGCGGAGAAGGTGAACGTGTGTAACCCCCTTCAGGCCGACTGCCGCCTTGGTCCAATTGTGACCGCCGCGCAATACCATAAGGTGGGTGTGGGCCCTCCTTGTCCGGGTACTCCCCTCCTGTCATCCTCCCTTGGCATCCCTTATCCTACACTGGTATCGCAGATACTGAGCAACGAGAATGACCCCCTCCAATCCCATCATTCGCGAAGGGCGACTCCCTCATTCACAAAGGGTGACCCCTCATTCGCAAAGGGTGATCCCTCATTCACAAAGGGTGACCCCTCGTTCACAAGGGTGACCCCTCATTCACAAGGGTGACCCCCTCGTTAACAAGGGCAACCCCCCATTTACAAAGGGCAAACCCCTTATATACAAAGGGTGACCCCTCGTTCACAAAGGGTGATCCTCATTCACAAGGGTGACCCCTCGTTCACAAAGGGTGACCCCTCGTTAACAAAGGGCAACCCCTCTACATTATATACAAAGGGTGATCCTGTTCACAAGGGTGACCCCTCGTTCACAAAGGGTGATCCCTCATTCACAAAGGGTGACCCCCTCATTAACAAAGGGCAACCCCCTCATTTACAAAGGGCAAACCCCTTATATACAAAGGGTGACCCCTCGTTCACAAAGGGTGATCCCTCATTCACAAAGGGTGACCCCTCGTTCACAAAGGGTGACCCCTCGTTCACAAAGGGTGATTCCCACTGAAATGTTGCTTGTGGTCACGGGAGACAAACTATGAATTCCCAGGAACTCTCGGTGGCGATCATCCCCCAGTGTGAGTGGACAAGAGCCATCGGGGAGCGCCTTGGCAGCAGCACGCCGCGTTGTCAGGTGTGAGGGACTGCATGGGGAAGCAGGTATTGGCAATGGTAAATATCGCAAAGGAGCAGGGCGCGAAGCTGCTGACAGGTGGCGGGCGGCCAGCAGGACTTGCAAGCGGATACTATATTCAGCCGGTACTGCAGCTTTTCGCACCTGGCTCGTGGCTGTGCCTGGCGCTGAGTCACTGACAGATCTCGGGCGGCGCAATTCGAAGGGGTTCCTCTGCGCCTGCTCGCCACGGCGGGGAGCTAAGGCTCGTTTAGACGCGGCTCACTCCACTCTCCAGTCACGACTGCTTGCATGCCTGGCTTCAGGACCATCAGTGCTTATGGTAACGGTGCAAATTATCTGGTACTTGGTGGGTTTGCTGCACCTCCCCCTGCTGGTGCTGATGGTGATACTGCCGGCCACACGGTTTTGCTCCCCTTTGCCCCCCCTCCACTGGTGCTTATGGTAATTCTGCTAGCCACATGGTTTTGCTGTGTTCGTTTCTTCCCCCCTGTGGGCGAGTGACCACGTGGCAAATCACGCCTGTTTCTTCCCCATTGGAGATGGCAGCTGCACTGGGCGAGACAGTAGTTCCTGTGTTGGCATTTAGTGACTTGATGGTGAGAGGGTTCGGAGGCGCGAGTGTGGGGCTGCAACAGACCGTGTTCACGGATGTGACGACATCAATGAGCATCTGGAAGGAGGAGGTTTTCGGCCCGGTGCTTGCAGTGAAGACATTTGCAACCGAAGAGGAGGCCATCGCCCTGGCCAATGACACCCAGTATGGTTTAGCGGCGGCTGTCATCAGTGCTGACGAGGTGGAACGTCCCAGGCTCAGTCCCCTCACTTGCCTTGCACTCTGTCAGATTCCGAAGCGTATCAAAGCCTGTGCTTGCAATATTAAGGCCGGCTCACGCACGAGAGGATATTCTCCGGGGCATCTCCATTGATGGTTGTCATATTGCAATGGCTGTCAAATACGTGTCGTAGTGAAGCGGTGCACGAGAGTGACTCTGACGGAAGGATGTGTTGTGGACGTGGGTTGGGGTCTGGAGCCGGCATGGCAGGCGCGTTTGCAGTCTTGCACCGACGCCCTGCGGTGTGGTATTGTGTGGGTGAATTGCTCCCAGGTGGCCTTCTGCATGATCCCTGCCTCTCTCTTTCTCTCTTCCCTTGCGCTAGCTGACTCTGCGCCTTCGAGAGCCGGCACAACAACAGCCCTCCGGTGGCCAGCTGACTCTGTGCCTCTTGGGGGAGGGGATTGGGCTTGGGCAGCCGTGCTTCTGTCAGTTGCCATGGGGGGGGCTTAAGCGAAGCGGTTTTGGCCGTGATCTTGGGGAAGGGGCTATTGCGAATTATCAAAACATTAAGCAAGTGTGCACTTATACATCTTCGGATCAGTTTGGGTGGTATCCTTCTTTTGCTGCCAAATTGTAAGCTTAGCAGTGGGTTGGAAGCACAGCGTAACCACTGCCATTACACTACATTCGCGTATCCATGCAATCATTCATTCGCTGTAGGCTCTTCGTGCCAAAGCGCAAAGGACAGCACATGACGCAAATGAAAATTGCTGTTATCGTACTTAAAGTATTGAGTGAACATTTGGTTGTAATAAGTAGAACAACACTGCAATCTACATTCTTGGATAGATAAATTTGTTTATAATGATGACGTGTTATCGATTTAGCTGTCAGCATGTTACTGCAGCAAGGCTGAACTCAAAAAGACGAAAGTGGCACATGACCTCTCCCAACTGCTAGCAGATGTCACGTGATGAACACACGTTCTCGTAGCAAAGGTGTCACATGACGAGGAGCGAATCGTCCCCGTTTGACATCAAAGAGAGTTTTTGTAAAGGGTAATTCGAATCTAATATACACCTTCTTGCCCTAGTCCGAGAAAATGACATGGGTAGCGCCACAGTACCGTTTCGGGAAAACCCATCGACATCGACAGGAAGTGATGGGGGCGAAGGCCCCAATAGAGTGTTCAGCAGGATCGGTTTGTTTTGGTTTGGCTTGGTTTGCGTTATTTTGTTTGGGTTTGGTTTGTTTTGGTTTGGGTTTTTTGGGTGCATGTTTTGTGTTTTTTGTGTGTTTTTATTTTGTGTTTATGGTATTTTCTGCGATTTTATGAGACTATAAGCACGGTTTTGCTAAAGGCCACGTCTGTATCTTCTGTGATCCTACTGTAAGCACGGTTCTGCTAAAAGCAACGTCCGCAGAACGAGCAAATGTTGCTTTAGAATATCGCGCACCAAAGGGACAATCGTTCAATTCTTTCACTTCAAAATGGGGAATTTAGCAAAATTTCCGAAGTAGTATCCCTTCGATTTCTAGACAGGCATGCAAACAATTTAAAGTTACCCAAGCTCTTTACAATTACAGACTTGATCAACTTAATCATGAATCAAAACGCCGCTGCGGATTGGTGCATGTATGTACGTGACGTTTACGTCACGATATGCCACGTCATTTGTCACTCGGATGATCGAAGCGAAGAAAGGAATCGGAAAACGAAATACTGACAGCGATATAACGTACAGCGTTTCAGGTCCATATTTTACAGCCACATTACTATATAAACCCAAGGACCTCATATGGCGTCTTTGTTCCAGACTTCGAGTTCTTCGTGATTTGGTTAGCAGCATGTTTTGTCCACTCTTTCTGGAATATTATATTTTGCCTACTCTGACCGTTCCCGAGCATCCTACGTGGCGGTTGGTCAAATCCGGCGGCGCGCTGTTTCACTATCCCTCAGGAGGGCCTGTTCGGCAAAACTGTAGGACAGAATCTCCGGTCTTGCCGCGGTTTGGCCGTACGGCGTGCCAACGTGCCACCGGTACCCGCTGGCCAATATATCCGGGACTTGGGGGGTTATTACGATGGGAAAATACAGGGTCCGATCGTCACGTTAGGATTTATACAATTCTCAATAAATTTTCTCTAAGAGTATAATTCCCGTGTATAATCACGCCTTCTAGTGGAGACCCTGTATTTTCGAAACACTTGATCGCGCTTCAAGTAAGCGGTGAAATAACCCCTTTGGGGCATTTTAAAGCAGCTCTAGCGCAGTATTTTATTTTATTTGGTAACAATATTTCGTTTCAGAATGTCCACGCCTTGTTGTGGGCCACTCTAGAAGAGATTTACGCTAGCGCTTGGAACGCTCTTTGGCTTTGGGAAATTTCGACGAGATGGTGCACTACGATTTTCTTACAGTTGATTTGTATTTTATTTCCGTTATATTGTATGGTAACATGACATTTTTCTAGCTACGCTTAATCATACGCGTTTACACTCGAAGTTTCTCTTGTTTACAAATTCTCAGATCGACAGACCCTTCGATAGCGGGAAAATTGCTATTCTAACGGCGGTTTGGACTTTACCGGCGTCTTCCTCGCGGAAAACTATCCCATTTAAGTATTTTCATCACTTCATTTGGTTGAACTTTCGAGGAGATGGGTGATCTCTTGGCAACCCTATATTTTTGACGACAGTTTTTTCAGTTTGCATTGCGATCGTGGCATTAGCTCAAACAGAGCGCCAAACTGCGGTTTGGAGGTCTCGGTAAAAACCCGGGATACCACACAATATAAGAGTGTTCAACGACACTCGTTTACTTACCTTCTCCTTTTTGAAAGATTCGCAGGTTTTCAGACCCTTCGATAGCGGGAAAACCGCTAATTTCACGACTATTTTGACTTCACGAGCGTTTTCCTCGCGGGAAACTACCCCATGTAAGTATTTTCATCACTTCATTTGGTTAACTTTTCGAAAAGATGGGTGATCTCTTCGCAACCCTATCTTTTTGACGACAGTTTTTTTCAGTTTGCACTGCGATGGAGGCATTAGCTCAAACAGAGCGCCAAACTGCGGTTTGGAGGTCTCGGTGAAAACCCGGGATGCCACACAATAAACGAGGTGTGCTTTCTATCTTCTTTTCACCCTCTTTGTTTGGACGTCCGATCTTTCCTTTTCTTTAGGCTTGGAGTTCTAACCTTTTCGTTATTGCGTGGTCCATGTAGGAAAAATACGTTTCGAGTTTCCATCATCTATCTATTCTACAAAGGTATGTTTCTTTTTACCAAAGAATGATCCTTGAACTGTTTGTTAAGGCCCTCAACAACTTGTTAAGGCATTGCACTTTTATACAGGGGCTGTACTTTTATACAGCCCCTGAACTTTTATTCAGGGCCTGAAGAAAAAGCTCAAGCTGAGGTCTCGGTGAAAACCCGGGATGCCACACAATAAAGGTGTGCTTTCTATCTTCTTTTCACCCTCTTTGTTTGGACGTCCGATCTTTCCTTTTCTTAAGGCTTGGAGTTCTAACCGTTTCGTTCTTGCGTGGTCCATGTAGGAAAAATACGTTTCGAGTTTCCATCATCTGTCTCTTCTACAAAGGTATGTTTCTTTTTACCAAAGAATGATCCTTGAACTATTTGTTAAGGCATTGAACTTTTATACAGGGGCTGTACTTTTATACAGCCCCTGAACTTTTATTCAGGGCCTGAAGAAAAAGCTCAACCCAGGCATTGAGCATGAGGGTAGGGCTGCGGCTCATGGGGCGGGGTGCAGGAGGGCTGCGACGCATGGGGCGGGG
>LGRX02013861.1:0-10723 GCA_001247695.2 Cymbomonas tetramitiformis
GGGAGCAGCGCAGATTAGGGGCGAGGCTGCGGGCCACGTCAGCTCAAGGGAGCCGCAGATCAGGGGCCTGGGCCATCAACTCTGAGGCCAGCGCTGGATTAGGGGGGCTGGCTACGGGCCACGTCAGCTCAAGGAGCAGCCGCAGATTAGGGGCGAGGCTCGGGGCCCGTCAGCTCAGAGCCAGCGCCAGTTAAGGCGAGCTGGGCCCGTCAGCTCAAGGGAGCCGCGCAGATTAGGGGCGAGGCTGCGGGCCCACATTTGGCTCAAGGAGGCAGCGCAGATTAGGGGCGGGCTGCGGGCCCCTTTCACGTCAGCTCAGGCAGCAGCGCAGGTCAGGCTGCGGGCCACGTCAGCCTCAAGGCAGCCGCGCAGATTAGGGCGAGGCTGCTGGGCCACACGTCAGCTCAAGGGGGAGCAGCGCAGATTAGGGGCGAGGCTAGGGCGGGCCACGTCAGCTCAAGGCAGCAGCGCAGATTAGGGGCGAGACTGCGGGCCACGTCAGCTCAAGGGAGCAGCGCAGATTAGGGGCGAGGCTGCGGACATCGCAGGGTGCGGGATATCAAGGGGGATGAAGGAGAGAAGACGGCAGAGTTGTGGAGATTGAGAGGAATGAGGGGGGCAGGATGAAATAGGGCGAACAGGAATTGAATGGGCTCGGAAGAAGTGAAGAGGGATTAGGCAGAGGGATGGGCAGAGAGATCACCCCCTCCCGCAGCAGCCGCGCCAGCATTGTTTCGATGCTGGGCCAGTCCTCCAGCCTCGCATGCAGCTCGCGCAGCAGCCCAACCGCCACCATCTGCAGGTCCGGGTGGAGCGAAATTGGCGGCTCCAGCACCCGCACCGTCGACTGCACCTTCCATGTCAGGGACGGCGCACTCACATCCGAGGTGCTGTCTGCACCGGAAGATGGTGCGGGTACCGAAGTGTGGTCTGCACCGGAGGATGGTGCGGGTACCGAAGTGTGGTCTGCACCGGAGGATGGTGCGGGTACCGAAGCCGGCTCTTTGGCAACGGCGGCTGCACTGATGGAGATCCTGACGCCCTCATCAGTGGTGACGGAGGGCTCCGCTACACGCGATTTCGGGTTGTCCCCCACAGCTGTCACTGGGACTGCCATATTTTTCGCCACGCTAGCATTGCCTTCCACCCCGACCGCCGCGAGCAACTGGGGGGGGGCAGGCGTGGATTGCCGCAGCAATGCAGCAGCCGCCTGAAGGGCCAGTAGGTCAAAATGCACCAGATTGAGCGCAGCAGCCCGGCGGACCTCCCCGGCCCCATCCATCACCGCCTCCTCCAATCTCGCGGCACCAGGCTCCACAGCCGGATATCCGTCCTTCAATGCAGCTTTGCCGGGGACACCGGTTGCTGCAGCCGCGCCTGAAGCGACCAAGGCGCAATCACCCCAAAAGCTAGCACTCACAGAGGGCCTGCTCATCTGCGTAAGAGGGGTAGCGGGCAGGTACAGGCACGCCTGCGCAGAGCCTCAACCAGAAAACCATGCCCAAGGTGCAAAGAAAAAATTGTTCCATTCGTAGCAGGCTACTCACACTTTCGCAACCTCATCCCCTCTGCCGAATCGAAAGGCGGGATGTCGAATCGTCACTATAACCAATGCAATGCGAACTCAACTTATATTCAAGGCCGTTGATCCAATTACTAGCACACCTCAAGGTCCACATCGGTGGCACAAATGCACCCGAGCAAGGGAAGAGGGCAGCCGAGCTCTTGCTGACTGAAGGCCCGCACACGGCTTCGAAGTCCTACCTCGGTGAGTAAAATCCCGATCCTCTCGCGCTGAACCCGTCGCTGCAGTCGCTGCTTCCTCGTCACTGGTCCGCCAGCCAGCATGCGCCGCTCCGGGATGCTCGGCCCCGTCCATTCCCAGAGAGGCACCAGTCTCCACTGCCTCATCGGCGCTGTCGCTCTTGCGGCGGCGCTCCAAATTGGGCGCCGAAGGGATGGCCCTGAGCTGATGTTGCAGGTCCCGGAGAACTGCTTGCGCTGCTGCAACACCAATCTCTGCGAAATAACATACCCCACAGCTTGGCCCACCGTGAGGCTTCACCAAGCCCTGTCCTGCGCAAGTGGGAAGAAGGCCAGCTTTGGGCCTCACCTCAAGCCCGGGTGTCGGATGGTCTCACCTTGGGATGGATGTCGGAGGAGCCAATTATACGTTCTAATCGCAGCGGTGGCGACCGGCTTGCTCGGATGCAGCCGCAGCTTCGCGAGCTGTGACTCCGGAGCAAGCTGCGCGCGCAGGTCCCCCCCCCCTACCTTTGGGGCGTGAGGCATCCACAGACGACATGCGGCCCACCAACACCCCAGTGGGCGACAAAAGCATGCAAGAACAGTGCAGGGCTGTGACATGGTTCCACTGAACACACATGTGAGGAGCGTCGAAACAGCACATCCAGCACACCAAACCACAAGTTCGTTGTCCCACCCCGCACATCGCACAGAACATGCACACGGCCGCCATCGAAAGTCTGTCCCCACGTCGATAACGTGAGTCACACTAACCAAGGCCAGCCCACCATCACCCCGGGGGGCAACATAAGCAGGCAAGAACAGTGCAGGGCTGTGACGAGGCAACCTCGCAGATATACATGAGCCCTTTAAGCCAGTGTCTTTTCTGACGAACCGAATGGCATGAAGCACGCTAACCAAGGCCAGACCTCCACAACCCCAGCCGGTGAAGGAAGCATGCGAGAGCGCGGCGCGGGTGCGGCAAGATGCCAATGCCAGGGCTCGGGAACTAAGCCTGTATGGAGCTAATGGGACCTCTTCCTGCGCCACACTGCCCGTCCCCCCATTGAAGGTAGCCTGAGGGGTGCCATTGCCCAGGCAAAGAGCAGCCAAAAGGGAGAGCAGAGGGTCCACCCTGCACACGTGGCACCGCTGCTTCCTCGTCTCATCACCAGCGTCCCCGATGTCTCAGCTCTCCGCCAGAGCACGCGCCGTTGGCCTCGCCCCAGGGGGGGCTCAATATACAGTGCACAGCAAATAATGCCCGTGCGGATCAGGAAAGGGAAGTGATACGAAACCAAAGGCACCGAAGCGCTCCCCGCCAAAAGCAGGGGATGGCGCAGAGTGTGCTTGTGAACACCCGCAGCCTCTCCTTGTGACGGGGCAGGAGTGTGACTCGTGGGAGCACCTGCTGCTGGACCACCTCCGGCTTCACCGCGTCCTTCTGTGCATCGAGCAGCTGAAGATTGAGCAGGAGCAGCGTGTGAACCTGTCAGCCCCATACTGCACTGCTGAGAAGATGCTGAAGAAAGTTGGGGGGGCACCATGCGGCACACGATGCATGCTGAGGTGGTCAGTGCTTTGCCCTGGCAGAGTGCCAGGTGTCAGTGAGGGGATACATGGGGAGGTCGGGGCGAACCTCTTGTGCAGAGAGCTGAAGTTCGAGTTGGGCAAGAAGAAAGGATAACGCACTGGCCACAGCACCTCACCACGTTCAACACCGTAGACGTGTGATCCGCTCCTATAGCGGCCACGGCACCTCACTGCAAGGCCATAGCTCGAGCAGCGAGCGCAGGAAGCTTCCTTGGCAACACGTCCTCGTGCGCGTGGTGGAAGGGACATCTGACGTCCGAGTGCACGTGGTGGAAGGGACATCTGACGTCCGAGTGCACGTGGTGGAAGGGACATCTGACGTCCGAGTGCACGTGGTGGAAGGGACATCTGACGTCCGAGTGCCCGGCAGCACCCGAGGAATTGAGGCGCTTCGCGACCCTTGGATCGTGGCGTGTTCGCCAAGGCCACAGAGATCCGCGGCGTCAGCAAACTAATGTGTGCGCGTGGGCAAGGCGCACCAGAGAAAGGTACGCATTGTGAGGCAGGTCGAGCACAAGCCAGGCGCAGCAGGCGCCCACTGCAGCAAATGGGGCGCAGCAGGCGCACCTTTGGTAGTGGCAAGCAAAGTCCCGCTCCAGCAGGCGGGCAAATGTGCGCACGCAGCGCAGCGCCTCCTTCCCCCACGTTGCGTCTGTGAACTTTGCATGCGCCTGCAGGAGCCCCACTGCCCATCAGGTGAGCCCCACTGCCGCCCAACAGCCTGAGTAATTATCAGTCCCCGTGCTGCCACCACCGCCTCTGTAATACCCTGTAATAACCATACACCCCGCCAGCACCCGGCCTGCCCTGTGCGATGAGCACTTGAGGAAGTAGGGAACATTCCCTGAAGGGGGGTTGCATGTGCGGGAAGGAGGTCATATTGCTCAGCAAAAGTTGACGGGGTAGAGAATATTCCCTGAGGTAGGAGCGAGCTGGGGGGATCATACCGCCCAGCAGCAGCTGAGGAAACGCTGCAGTAGACTTGGGGCAGCAGAGGCGAGGCCCGAGTCGGTGGCCTCGGCGACGGCGGCCAGGCACGTTGCAAGAGAAAGGATACGGCGAAGCTCCCCGGGAGTACTCGGCGAGGTGGAGCTGGCTAGCACCTCGATGTCGCCAAGCACCTTGGCCAGAATGCTGGAGGAGAAGGGTAGACTCTCCACCCAGTGTGGCTGCGAAAGCCGAGCCGGAAAAGAAGAGAATCAAGACTGTCCAGGTAATCTCTCAAGCCAGTTTCGGTGTGATGGCCCAATTGAACAAGAAAGACAATCAGCAATGAGCGCCACACAAACACCCATCCCTCTCCCCATTGCACAGCCTAGCAGTGAGCGCCACACAAACGCCCATCCCTCTCCCCATCGCACAGCCTAGCAATGAGCGCCTCACAAATGCCCACACTTCTGCTGGTGGTTGCCCTACCCCGTGCACTCCTGCGCTCCCCTACCGAGCAACAGTGCTGAATGCGCACAGCTTGAGGCATCGAGAAACTGTCCACAGCAGAGTGCATGCGGCAAACCTTCACAGCAGCCACATGGCCCTTCACTCTATGGGGCTGCGCAGAACGAGGCAGCAGGAGGAGAAATAGAGCCGCGCACCTTAAACTGCCCGAAGCTGTCCGTGATCAAAACACGCAGATTCGTCGGCAGATCCGGCTCCAGAGCCCAGCCCAGCAGCAGGTCGGCAATATCCTGCACGCGCGTGAGTGGTTGGGTATTGAGCCTTGCCCTGATTACTTCAACCATTGATGCCGGAGCTACTACACTGCCAAGGTGAGCCTGATGAGCTACATTCTGAACTAAAGATGAGCCCCCAAGTGTGCATCCGTCATCGGCCACCTAGTGGCCACATCAGCTATTACATGCTGACGGGGCCCCCGTGCATCCAGGACTGTCGCATCCGGACAGTGTTTGGGCGAGTAAGCGAGGTGGCCCGCGAAGTCGCCATGTGTGTGTGGCGTATCCTTGGACCGATTCCTTTGGCACCATGTAACCACAGAACATTGGCTGCACTATGTACCCACACCGGGGATCAAAGGATTCAGCACACACGTCGGGACACTGATACGGATTCCCTGGAGTTGTGTTTGGGTGGCATATCTTTGTACAGATTTGCTATGTGTGTGCTTATCCTTGGACCGACTCCCTTGTATTTGCTATGTGTGTGCTTATCCTTGGACCGATTCCTTTGGCACACCGTAGCCGCGGAAGACCGGCTGCACTATGTACCCACGCCGGGGATCAAAGGATTCAGCACACACTTCGGGACACTTATACGTATTCTCCGGAGCTCACTAGTGTGTGTATGCTTATCCATGGACCGACTTCTTTGGCACCCCGTAGCCACAGAAGACCGGCTGCACTATGTACCCACGCCAGGGATCAAAGGATTCAGCACACACTTCGGGACAATGACGAATTCTCCGGAGCTCACTGTGCGCGTGTGCTTATCCTTGGACCGACTCCTTTGGCACCGTAGCCGCAGAAGACTGCACTATGTACCCCGCTGGGATCAAAGGATTCAGCACACACTTCGGGACACTCATCCGGATTCTCCGGAGCTCACTAGTGAAGAATGGGACCCCCTAAGCCTCACTGAGCCGAGCCCCTCTGCATCTGCACCGCCAGCACTGCTGCCTTGTGCCTGAAGCCGGTTCATCCTTGCCCCCCGAAGCTGCGCGAGCCATATCTCCACCACCAAGCCCACGCGCAAGACCACCCCTCTGCTCCCTGAGCCTCACTGAGCCACCTGAGCCCCTCTGCGATTGTCCTGCCGACGCACTGCTGTTGTGTCTCTGGAGCCAGCTCACCTCCGCCAATCGAGCCACCCCTCTACCACCAAGCCCATATCCCACATCACCCCGCTGCCCCCTACAGCTTGGTCTCAAGAGAGCTTGCCCACCCACGCCACGGCCAGAATGCCCAAGCGCTGCACCAAGGGGCTGAGAATGATAAACTGGGTTGCCCTCATCCAAACGTGCGCACTATGTGTATGCTTATCCTTGCGACTCCTTTGGCACCCCGAAGCCACAGGAGACTGCACTATGTACCCACGCCGGGGATCAAAGGATGCAGCACACACTTCGGGACACTCATCCGGATTCTCCGGAGCTCGCTAGTGAAGAATGGGACCACCTAAGCCTCGCTGAGCCACCCGAGCCCCTTTGCATTTGCACCTCCAGCGCACTGCCGCCTTGTGCCTGAAGCCGGTTCATCCCTGCCCCCCGAGCTGCGTGAGCCATATCTCCACCACCAAGCCCACGCTTGCACTGTTTGTGTGTGTGTGAACAGGTTTGGACTTTGATGAGTGGTTGGGCTTGAGCCAGCATCTCTACCATTCAAGACCCACGCTTGGAACCTGCCAGAGAAACCCTACCGGGCTTTGATGTGATGCCCACTCCCAGGATAGAGGCTTTACAATCGGTCATCTCAAATAGTGGAACGATCAGATGCAACGGAGCGGCGGGATCGAAAATTCAGGGTTTCGGTGTCAGGGTATTAATCTTCGTGGCCGCAAAAATGAACATTTGCGCCCGGGGTCTTTTCAGACCTACTGATATGCTTCTAAGGAAGCATACTGGTAGGCCCATGCTGCTCAGTTGTCATTTACTAACAAGAATTGAGCCAATCCCGCAGATCAGGTGAGATTTGACTCGCTCACACCCCCGAACGCTCAATCGAGCATCCGCTATACCCCGCTCGCTCGTGGGGTATAGCGGATGAGCGCAATCGATGCGTACGAGTCTCAGCATCCCAAAGCTGTTCTTACTTTGTTAATACGGTTAGCGAGGCGAAAGTTATTCTTGCGAATCCCTTTGCGAATCCCTTGTTGCGTGAAAACGCACATCCCGCAACCGGGTGCGAGTTGCCCGCTTGAGTGGAATCTGAAAATGAGAAGAATGCGTTAGCGGATCCTCAGATTGTTGGTACCTACTTGGTACCAACAGTCTTAGGATTATTATTCTATGTATGCTCATGCTTAGTATCATATTCTTTTGTGCAATATACACCGTCAAACAGGCAGTGAGACTCCTCCCGTAAGTTCTGCAAAAAAGCGATAAACGCTAACGCTGCGAAGAAAAACCAGAACGGGAAAATGAAAAAATCGAACGACTGAGATTTGCAATCTGCAATTTTCCGCGTTTCTGAGCCGTTCGCCAAAATCGAGCTCCGTTGCCTCAAAAGGGCCGATTCGTTCTATTATTTCAGATGAGCGAGTTTACGACACATAGAGCCTCCAGAAATATGTGTAAGTGTGTGCTCATCCTTGAAGCAGTTCCTTAAACAAACGGTATCCTCGCCGGCAGATTATCGCAGAAAAGCACTTTGTCGCACTATGGACCCACCTCAGGGATCAAAGGAATCAGCATCACCTCGGGACATTCAACCAGATTCTCTGGGGCTTCGCGGGACAGACACCCCGAAGCCCGACGAGCCACCTCAGTGCGTCACTCTGCCCGCCCACTGAAGCCATCCCACCAAAGCGGGCTTGCATGCAACCTTCGTAACTGAGCCATCTCCCGGCCACCAAGATTCCCTTGAGAGCTCTTGCCGCGCCCCTGGCTGCTCTTGAGGCATGGTGGGCAGATGGCGTTACATATAGAATGCTGATGGCACTGCGAGGGCTTCAGGACGCACCTGGAATCGCTGCGCGAAGAGCGCGGTGTGGCGGGCGGCCCAGGGCAGCACTCCGAGCAGAGCCGGAAGAATGGCCCACGGCATGCTTCCATCCTCAAGCACCCCCTGTAGCCCTCCACCCACCCAACCCCTCGTCCCAAGAACTGCACACCGCATGCTCTATCCTCTATCACCCCTTGTCGCCCTTCCACCCACCCAACCCCTCGACCTCTCCAAGCTAAGAGCTAAGCCCTCCTCCAGCAACCCCTTTAGCCCTACACCCACCCAACCCCTCGACCTCCCTGCAAGCTAAGAGCTAAGCCCTCCTTTAGCAACCCCTTTAGCCCTCCACCCACCCAACACCTCGACCTCCCTGCAAGCTAAGAGCTAAGCCCTCCTCCGTCACCCTTGAGCACGAATCCCCAAGGCAACCTTTCGCGTCCTCCAGCACCCCCTATTCTTCCCCTCTCCTGACCAAAACCTCGCATACTCCAACATTCACGCACTGCGATGCCCAATCATTTGCCTTCTCCAGCACCATTACCTTCCCATCCCAACTCCGGACTCCTCCAGCAACCCCTACGCTCATCCGCCAACAAGACAACCTCCGGACTCCTCCAGCAACCCCTACGCTCATCCCCAACAAGACAACCTCCGGACTCCTCCAGCAACCCCTACGCTCATCCGCCAACAAGACAACCTCCGGACTCCTCCCTTGGACCCGCGAGCTCGTCCCCCACAACGATCCCTCACCTCCATAAGAACAGCTTGCACTGAGACCTCCGAGACAGACCCCCGTCGCATCGAGCGCGTTGCAGGTAAGAATGCGAAGAATTCATTGAGGCGTCGGAAGAAAGACCGCGGTCACACCTGGCAAGCATCCAAGATACGGTAGGCGTAGCGATCGATGCCACCCACAGGCACGGTACTCAGGCACTCCTTCAGCGAAACCAGAGCCAACGTAGGGACCTCAGGGTCCCCCAATGCAGAGATGGCCCTCACCTGCAGGAATTCAAAAACACGAAAGCGCCCGTGCTCAACATCGGACGTGGGCAGCTGTGGGGCACCCGATAAGCTCAAGAGTCTGCGAGCCTCCGTCCCAACTCTGCCACCTGTCACGCGTCACCGCGTGGGCGCGGGCTCGTGCCCGCCTTTCAGTTGCGTGTGCCCTCCTGCGGGGGAAGCGGACAGGGAGAGCGAGGAGGGAGAGGTCGCTTCAGCTCTTGGACGGAACAGGGTACACCTGGGAGATGGCCCACTCGAAGAAGGTCGATGATGCTGCAGCGGCCGCGGCTGTAATGGGGACGTTAGGACGCCCGCAGTTGCCGATAGCAGCCGCTGTCAGCGCACCTAGAGACGGCGCCACAGCTTGTCGCACCTGCGGCAGTCTGAGACCCAAGAGCAAGGGATGACAAAGCGATAGGGATATGTCAATATAGATGCGAGGATCTGCGAGTGGCAGGCAAAAGTGCGAGTGTTTTTCACGCTCGGACAGGCAGTTGTGTGTGGAAATCCGGTACAAGACTCGGGAAGTCGTAATGGTAATTAAACCCTAAAAACGAAGCCTGTAGAGGGCATCCAAGGTTAGTCTGCGTGGTCTCAAAGTGCACGTGGAAACCAACGAGTTGAATGGCATACTTTCAGGGACATCGAGAGCGAATGCGTGATGTCGGGGGAGCAAACCTGTCCGCGAGTATCTGGAATAGACATGGCCACCATCTCGCGAACCGACTTTGCAGGGTAGAGGACCTGCAATAACGATCACAACTACGTCAGCCATCTTCAACTGAAAATCTGGACTAGTCTTCAACAAAATTATGAGCACGTTTTTTGTGAACGGCATGCTTTTAGAATGGGCACAAATAGCAAAGATGCACAGCAGCGAGAAGGCCAGTCCCACCCGAAAAGTGATGGGGAAAGCAGTAAGCGACGCAGTGATGCAAGCGCACTTATGCGAGTTCCCTGCAACAGAGAAATCGGAAGCCTTCACGTTCAGAACAAAGTGATCTTGTTCGATCAGTAAAGGGAAATGGATTGACGAGCGACAAGACTCTTAGGATCATTCTCAGATCCGGTACCGTTGACTCTTCTGTAGAGGAGGCGACTCGCAGCAGATTATGTATCTGCTGCACTGCAGCGGACGAATCGCCTGCGCATGTGAAGATGTTAGTCGCGAGATCAAGGCCAGCTGCAAGTTGGTAGGGTGCATGGACAAGGCTGGATCGTGATACCACCTGCCATAGGAATCGTCAAAGATATGCTGCCAGCATTCGACGAGACTTGCGAGGCAGGTCTACTTTGAAATTGCCACTGGCTGAATCGCTACTGGTGCAATACCAACTTTGTGATCAATACGGTTTCGAAGCTGTGAGGTCAATTTCTTGGGAATAAAAGTAACGGCATCGGCACTCGAGAAGAAAAGAGTCTTAATTTTTTAATACCAGACGAGAAAAGACCCCTCGCCTGACGCTGACGTGAGACAGCTGACAGGCCGAGGCCTGAGACCGCGACCGCGAGACCAAGGGACATAGAATATAAACAGCTGTTTAGAATATAAACAGCAGAATATAAACAGCTGTTTATATTCTATGCCCCTTGCGCTAGACCTAATATAAAGACCAGCCAGATCCAATTGGGTATAAACTAGTTTATACCCCTTGGCCAGATCGACAGCGACATCGACATCACATGATGTGGACGATGATGATGAGTTCACTGCACGACCATGACCATGACCATGACCATGACCATGACCATGACCATGACCATGACCA
>LGRX02013862.1:0-16015 GCA_001247695.2 Cymbomonas tetramitiformis
CTATCTGCCACGTCAAGTGCCACAATGTGCTATAGGCCGCGCCTCGAGAATGACACTATCTGCCACGTCAAGTGCCACGAGAACAACGACCTCCTAGCACCCGAACCCGCCAGAAGGTGTCACCCTGCCCACATCACATTCTCGCACAGCGAGCTCCCCGAAGCACCCAGCCGCAAGAAGCCCCAGACCAAGTCCTGGCTCGAGAGATGCAGCAACTATGCTGCATCGGCCACAGGGAAATACACCAACGGAATTCTCCGCCGGAATGAAAGAAGCCACATGTGTTTCTCACGTCCCCGTGATCCAGCCACTCGGACCAAATCCACTCGACCCTGGATGGCGGGATTCGGGGGGAGAATATGCTTTCGGGGGGAGAATATGCTCACCTGATCCAGGGCTGCGGCATACACATCCATGACGTGCCCATTGCCGAAGAGCCGCGTCCCGAGTGACTGCGACATCGCCGAATTCACCAACACAACTCATGGTGATGTGAGCATCTCACCGCTCCGCAACCCTAGGCCGCGGGGTCAGCAGGAGCAAGAGTGCACCGCGCCTCTGATCTCAAGACTTTACCATGCTGTTGATCTTGCTCGAGATAAAGGGGCACAGTGATTTCTTGCTGAGTTTGCAGGGACAACGCTCAATATTGGCCAGGCACAACCCTAGCCCAGTCGTGCGGATGTGACGAGAACTGACCACTGTGCGAGGCTCAACCCTAAGCCAGTCGTGCGGATGTGACGAGAACTGACCACTGTGCGAGGCACAACCCTAGCCCAGGCATGCTGCTGCGGCATGAACTGACCACAGTGCGAGGCACAACCCTAGCCCAGTCATGCGGCTGCGGCATGAACTGACCACAGTGCGAGGCACGTAACAGCAGCGCGCCTCTGTTGCTGCCCTTCCTAGAGCTTGGAAATGGGAGTTCCAGAGAAAATTGAGAAAGTTGAGAAAAGCGAGGATTGAATAAGGTCCAGCAGCTACAATGTGTTTTCGAGCCTGAACAACGGCACCTCGGGCTAAGTACCGTGTAGAATTTCAACGCCTTTTTGAAGTGCTTTGCATTATTCTTCTCGAAATCCTGAGGTCCAAGAAACACAACGTAAGGGTGTCGAGTGCAGTGCACGCAAGGACTGAAGCTTATAGGGAATATCCACACGTCGAGTTGGGCTGACGCTCTTGTCCATATCGCGCAAGTCAAAAGCACACCGCGAATACGTGCAAAGATTAATGCGACAAAAGAAAGTGAAAATGCTTCCTCAACAGTGTGGAACCATAACCAGCATCAATGTAACGTCTGTGTTATCAATTGCTTCAGCGATATACCTGATGCGATCGGATGTGCTCCTCTACATCTGTTCCCAGGACGGTACCAGGACCTGCCAGGCGACAAGTGGCACAAAGATTATGCAAAGTCAGCGGCCGCATGCAGAAGACTGAAGAGATGCACTGTGCACATGGTCGAAGTGACGCAGGAAGATTTAAGCTAGGGTTTCAGTACATGCTGGGTCAGATCGTAGCAACCTTCTCCAATACCCTCAAGTGCTGATTTTCAACTTTATGCGATCGCCAGTACCGACAACCACTTCCGGAGCAATAGCATCTGGCAGACCAGGTGCATACGGCGTCCTCGAGGAGACTTGATCGGGAGAGCTGAGAGGAATTGTTATCCACATATGTTATCCACATGTGTGCAAGGACCTCCGGCCTCCAGCATGAGCCGCGCTGGGGTGCTCGGGCAGCAGGACTCACCATGTGTGCAAGGGCCTCCGACCACCAGCATGAGCCGCGCTGGGGTGCTCGGGCAGCAGGACTCACCATGTGTGCAAGGGCCTCCGACCACCAGCATGAGCCGCGCTGGGGTGCTCGGGCAGCAGGACTCCAGCAAGCCCACCTATGGCCACCCTTCCCCGTTTGCATCATTTCACGCCCAACCAGGCGAAGCAGTCCGAGTCCTGCGAAAAGACCTTCGTGCATCGAGCAGTGTGAAGCATGACCAGGTACCGTGCCGAAGAAATGAAAAGAGGCAAGTGCGGGGCAGCACACTGCAAGCTGCGGTGGGCAAGGCTATTGCGGGCGGACGCTATGCTGCCACATCACATGGCACTGCAAGCGCAACAAAGCTGGAACGCTCACTTGTCACCATCAGATTCCTAGGTTGCGACATTCATGCAAACCCCTCTTAAAAAAGATCAAGATCACTAAAGTCACCCAGCGAAAGTCGCAACCGACTTTTCGGGAAACAACGATGAGCACGTGCAGCCACAGAGATGGCTTGAAGGCAGTACCGCTACACTCAGGGCGGCTCCCGTTGCTCTCTTGTGTCTGTGCCCAGTCTCTTTCGGCCACGAGTTGACCTGCATGGCGGCGCCAAGTCCTCGCCGTCCCATCAGAAGAAGCATCGGGATGGCACAGACGAAACTGTGCAGTGACGGGTGGGCGCTCAGAGGATCTAAGCCACCCACCGACAGCTTTCCTTGGCAGGGGGCACTCGCTCTTGCAAGGGTCCTCAAGCGAGCCGCACTTGGCAGGACTGCCAGGGGAAGATGCTCAATTCTCGAAGAGATGCTGTGTCCCGTCTAAAGCAACTGTGAACGAGTCGCCACTCGGGAAGTGAAGAGCTGGAGACAGGCGTTGGGCCCGGAGTTGCGGCGCGCTGAAGTAACAGTCGTCCCGCAAAGGATTGATGTGTTGCCCCTTGAACGTCAAAGTGTCACCAAATGGTTGTGGTGAAGCGAAGGGAATGTCAGCGGAGGCCATGGCACCAGTTCTAAAGGCAGCGGGACGCAGAGTCCTGCCAAACTAGGCGCATCAGAGGGATGGTTCAGAGAAGCAGGGAGGTTAGGTGCCAAGCTGTGTTCGTAAGCACGCGAAGAAAGAGCTGTGGAGCCCACCGTGAGGTCCTCGAGCGCGCTTTCGAGCGCAAACTCGCACTCCGAAACCGGCAGAAGAAATCGCCCCACGCCAGGACCTCCGCTGCCTCCGGGCCCTGTCGTCGCCCCCTGAAGCACAAAAGAGGCGGGGCCTTCAGGCTACGCACGGGGACAAACCCAAACCTTTTGCAGCTCACGGCCGATCGTGCAACCATCTCGGCCGCCACGTCCAGTGAAAATTGAGCCAAGCCCAGGCCTTACAACCTCTCTGTCCCTGGGCCTCCAACGTATAAGCCCGGTTACGATCTGATGGCCGCACCACAAAAGCGGAATAGGTGTAAATCGCTGAGGGCCTGGCACAAACCGGCGAGCTGGGCGTGACCTCCACCTGGGCTTGTATGAGGCAGCAAGCGCAACCACGCGATATCATAGCAGAGAGAAGATCCGCACATCGTAAGGCAAAGCTCACGCTAAGGCAGGTCGGACACGTTATGTCCCGACGCGGGTACGTGGCTGTACGACGAACTCTCTCTTCGTTGGAGAGGTTTCGCTTACACACGGGGCTGCGAGAGCCGCATAACGGAAGTAGGATCTTTCGCAGAAGAGCGACAGCTGCAGCACAACCGGCGCAGGAGAACAACTGGCGCTAAGCGGGCAAAGCTCGAGCCGTACCTCCGCCTGTGCTCCACGAGAGGGCTGGCCCCGTCCCTTGAAGCCGATCCCAAGTTGGTCTTGTACCTGGTATGAAGAGTACAAAAAGAAGTGCCAGTGAGATAGTCTCCGATGGATACGGAAAAGGCTTTTGGCAGACTGCAGCTACAATTTACCGCGATCTTTGTAGGCATCGCAGACCTCACCTTCTCGCCACTGATTTCTTGATCTCCTCTAAATACGTGGGCTTTCGGACAGTCACCATATCCTATCTCGTGAACTGTCAAAAACACGAATAGGAATGCTTAGCAGAGTCTGGGCGCAAAGCGCATCGACAAACCGCCTGTGACAAAATTGCGCGAGATGTGTGTAAATAGGAACATGTACAAACGTAGCTTAGCACACTCTACAATAAGATTATCGAACTTTGTTTTCTGTTCAGCCGGCACGGGTATTCCCAGGGTCCAGACGCACCAGAAACCACCGTCCCGAAAGATATGAGTCCAACCAACGCGCTCTCAGGAAGAAGTGATAAGGTCTGTTTCTCGTGAAGATCCCCACGACCGTGACCGCCCAAACTTCTCAGCCAACACTCGACCCACACAGCGGTCTGCGTACGATAAGATGGTGCAGCCGTGTTTGAAGGGCAGATTGCAAAAAGCAAACGGCGCAGACCCTAGGCGCCGTTTCAACAACTCAAAGACTGCCCAAAGATGATGAAACAACCTACGAGAGACGAACCTGTCTCAGAGTGTCTTTCAATCCTTGAAGTTCTTCATCCGATAGGCAGGTATCGACAACGAATAAGAAAGCCGGCAGGGATGATCTAGTAAATGATTGATTCACTTTATATTCGATTGTTGTATAGTTGGGAAACAGTTCGGCTGGCAAACTGGTCTCGCTGATGTCAGCATAGTTTCTGGGAAATTGGTTACGCTGGTGGCAGAACACACAAATCCATATCTTCCCCACAAAATCAACGCGGCAGTATGGATTCAACACTGCTTTACAGCCCTTACAGCACACTGGTTCGTACGGCAGCACAGGCATTCCAGGTATATTCTTGAGAGGGGTAATCATTGCTCCGAAGGGAACAACGACACGAGCAGCGTCGATGCGTGATGACGGCCACACGTTCCTGCATATTCGGTGTATGATTTAGTTCAGTTTCAGCAAAAGTCATCCTATCCATGCATCCTATCATAGCAATGTAGAAAGACTGCAGAGACTCTCGGCGAGGTTCGCAGCAAGGTAGCATACCATGAGAAGCGTAGGCCAGAGGTCGCTTCCACCTCGCTGAACTCCATGGTAGAGTCCAGTCGAGTATGTTTTGAACTGCTTTACAACACCAGCAATTGTCCAACTGGCCAGCCCGGTAGTGGGCGCCCTTCTAAAGTGTAGCACTTTCGTCTTCGCACTAGCGCTGGAGGGCAGTGACCACACTACGACTAGCGCAGGAGAGGACCGGGGTTCTCGTTCTGGCTCTACTGTAGTCTGAGACGTCTAGCAGGCTCGCGGAGGTTCGAAAGAAGGGAAGGGCGGATTTTTCATTTTTCAAGCGGTAATCTGATGATCTGATGGAATGGAAAAATCTAGATTGAAGCACTTTCCATGATCCAGCGTTCCAGCCAATCGTTCAGCAGCACGTCGAGAAAGTGTCGAGAAACAAGCATTTCGATTGGACCGAGGGTTGTGTTACTGACGTGAGTACCTGGAGACGAGAGCACGAGACGGACGACAGGCACAGCGACAGCGCCAGCAGGAGACAACAGAACACGCACTCCAAACACTCTCCAAACTGTCGCTGTCACTATCGCTGTCGCTACCCTAGGGTATCGCTGTCCCGATCGCTGTCGCTCTCGCTGTCGCTGTCGCTCTCGCTCTCGCTGTCGCTCTCGCTGTCGCTCTCGCTCTCGCTGTCGCTCTCGCTGTCGCTCGGCTGTCGCTGTCGCTGTCGCTGTCGCTCTCGCTGTCGCTGTCGCTGTCGCTGTCGCTGTCGCTGTCGCTGTCGCTGTCGCTGTCGCTGTCGCTCGGTTGTTGTATCGAGGTCGCGTAGCGGTAGGAGAAGAAGTGTAAACATCGAGATCGACGAGTACCGACGCATCGACGAGTACCGACGCGTTTGTTTGTGCTATCGAAGTTGTCGATCGGATGTGCTCTGTGCTGTCGCCAGCTCGCCACCCGTAACGGAAAGCAGATTTTTCTACTCAAGGTCTCAACGTCTCAACCGACGAGGCGAGGCATAGAGATCTACAACAAGGCACGAGCGCACGACCAACCAAAAAAATTCTGCATGAGGAAACCCTAAAACCCAGAGCTCACCAACGCGCGCCTGCTTCAGCGTCTTGAATGACGTCCAGTGCTTCACCTCTCGTGTAGCTTTAACATCATTTTCGAATATCGACCCGTGACATTAGATATCTAGAAAGATTCGGTTATGGTGTCAGTGTCTGTGGCCGAGTTAATAAGACAGGAACACTTGACTCTGATAGTGATGACGTGACCTGGCGTGAGGGGTGAGGAAAGTAATCTGCCTTCTGTTACCTCGAGCTATTGTGTCGGGTCGCAAGGTTCAACTAAAAGGTATCCAGCACAAGACGTTAAACGAAGTTTGCGGAATTGGGGAACGGGCAGCAGAAACCCGTTTGGCCTTTCGTGCGCAGCAGCCGTGGTGTTTCACAAGCAACCCTAAACCTGTTGCGGGTGGAAAGGTGGAAACTGGCTGTACAACTTCTTATCCTGGGAACTTCACTCTATAAATCCTATCGTGGAGAACAATCAAGTGCGAAGTGTATTTTCAACATATCCAAAGAGGCACAGCCTTCCAAAGTTGCTGAGAGAAAGTTCTGTTGGCCCTGTGCAAGAAATATTTATACCATCCTTCAACTTTTTGGGATTTTTCTGTGTGTAAGATGCGGCGCAGACCAGGCCTACAGGGACTGCAACAGCGAGCTGTGGAAAAGGTAGAGTAATTTAGTCGTTCTAATTTTCTTTTCAAACCTATAAAATTGCAACGGCTGTAGGTCTACGTGAAAAGGACCATGATGTTTCCATGAGAGTGCAGACGAGCAGAGGAGGACCTCCTTCCCTGGCCGCATTTTTTGGCAGGATCGTAAGTCGGCGCTCGGGGAAGATGTTGCGAGGAATCAAGTGGAACGTGTGAAGGAACAGTTGTCAACTTTTCGGTCTGCTCTTGAGGAGTTTGCGCTGAAACACCGGTATTCCTCGCACATCCTTAGCTTCAATGCCCCTGCCACCTACAACCGTATTTTGAGTCTACTATGCACACTCGCATGCTTACTTGCATCAGTATCCATACCCTGTACTACAAGAGATGAACTGCATATTCGATTGAGTGCCTTCATGTGCGTGTGATAATTTGTTCACTGAGCTTTCCTCTAACGTCACTTCTCGTACGTGCTGGGGCAAGAGCTCACTGCTATCCGCTGAGTTCACTTTCGGTGTCGCTCTAGAACACAGTTCCCCAAGATTTTCAAACGAGAGCTGATGCAGTCTCGGCATAATTATCTGAGAGTTTTTTTCTGGCTAACAGGAATGATATCAAACAGAATCCAGTGTTTCGGGCACAATTTCATCAAATGTGTGCAAGTCTGGGTGTTGATCCCTTGGCTTCTAACAAGGTAGGCCTTTCAATTACCATGAGCTTGATATCAATCCTTGGGTTTTTTAGTTTCTTGAGTTGTAGCTGTGTGGTTAAATAAACTTCATTCCTCGAATTCAGAACTTTCACAATATCCAGCTTTCTAAGGCCTCGACACTGTGAAAATGTTCTTTGACTGGGTAAACAAACTGGGGAAGAACGGAGCAAATTTTGGGGGAGTTTCCGCCAGCTCATGGACCTCTGATTCTGTCTTCAGAACTTAATCACTGCTGGTTGTCGCCACTTATGAGATCCTAGTTTTAGGAGTGTGAAAGAAAGATTTCTCGGAACGCAACCCCAACGATATGCACGTGACTCCATCTTGGGTCTATCTTTACTATAATCGTATGCGTTTGCTCTTTTTCTAATCGTGGTTTCGCAACGACACTACCAAGTCAACCAGACTCGGTCTTTGGATTTCTTGCTGCCGCGATCGTTACTGTGCGAACCGGGATATACAGCGTGAGTAGCAACTTGGCGTTGTAGCGTTCCAGGGACTTTGGGCAGAGTTGCTCGGGATAGGAGACTTCTACTATGAGCTGGCAGTACAGATTGCGGAAGCGTGCCTCACTACAAGGGAGCTCAATGGTGGGCTAATGGACATCAGGGACGTGCTCAGTGCTGTTCAGGTACTGGGAGGTCCTTGCATCCCTTTTAGTCTCAACCCGCGTTCCCTCGAGGGTCATAGCGACTCCGTTGGATCCGTCCTTTCAATGCGCAGAGGGTTCAAGTTGCTGCGTAAAGAGGGAGACTTTGATCTTTCCCTTACAATACTCTCTGGCTCAATGGGGACCTTTAATCTTTTCCGAGACCTTTGTCTGCACATGAATTAGAAGTAGCACTCCCGAGCAGACCAAGCACCGACCACAATTAGTATTTATCCGACCATCTGTTGTGAGGGAATATCCACAACTTCACGGGCTTTGCCTAAAGGTTCAAATGTGGAGAACTTAGGGAACTCAAGGCTGTAGAACTGTTACTGGCATCGATAGCAAGCGCCTGTCCATATGCTACTTGGAAGGAGCTTCACACCAGGAGTGTTTTTACGACACGTTCGATGAACTGTCTTTAACAGCTGGGACACTCTTTCAATGGTTTCTATGGTGCAGCGTCGACGGGGTGGAATAGCAGAGCGTGTTAGTAAAGATGATATCATGCGGGCTATCGATACACTGAAGGTGTGTACCCTGAGGAGATTCGACTCACCGTGCATGTGTCACTCTGCATTGATTCTTCTCTTTCTGTCTCTCTTTCTCTCCCTGTCTCTCCTTTCTCTCTCTCAGTCACTGCCTGAAGGTCGCTGGATCCTATTGATAAGCACCTCTGTGAACAATCACATTCCATTTGGAAATGGCAATGATTGAATGACAGTTGAGAACGTGATTTGCTCAGGGTTTGGGAAGTGGTTTTACCGTGATCAAAGTAGGGTCACATCAACTGGTATGCACGCTGTGAATGCCCTCCCCTTACTGAATATATATATTGTGTATGCGTCCTCGGCTATTTTGGCCTATGTGGTTTCTGCGAACTATTTCTTCTTTTCCTGAGAACTCCATATTATTTTGAACACTTTCGTCTTCACAGTCATATGACAAACGTTCTTTTATCTGTATCGTGAGTGAGAGGAAAGGATGCTCCTCAGCAGCCCCGTAAAATTTCAGTAGTGAACTCCTTCATCCCCTAGGAGGGTCAGTGACACTCTGCCACCTTTGACTTCTGATAACTGTGTAAGTTACAATGTGTTATGAATACTTGAGGGAAAACAAGATTGTGAAAAAGTTGTCCTCTATAACCGATGGGGTTGAAGACTGATGGAGTCAAGCTTTGTCGACGTTTGCCACAGTTACGTTCTGTGCCATCTGAGCTGAATACAGATCACAATATCCTGCTGGAGTTTGCCCAGGTATAAGTAGTCTCAGTTCAGTGGACAAGTTTTTGTAGTCAAACTTTACGCTTCTATCGTTTAATCTTGGAAATGATTCATATACAGGATAAAGGATATATTACTGAAAAGGAAGTCAACGAAAACTTGGGCTGGCCATCACGTCGTTTTGACCTTGTGATGGATGGTCTCTTGAAAGTATGCAAGTTTTACCTTTTGCTATGTAGTTTTTTTCTCAAAATGTATTTCTGTCCTCTTAATAGTTGCAGTTTCTGATGCAGGATCAAGTTGCAATGATAGATGATGGAGCTCCAGATCATCTCCGCCGATATTGGTTTCCTTGCCTTTCTCTAGCTCATGGCAAGTCCCTTAATCCTGGCACAGAGGGCTAATAGAAATCTCACAATGTCTGGAAGAGCTGCTCACTTGTTGTTTAGAATTCCATGGCTTATTTCACTGAGATGCCTGCATGATAACCATTCAATAAGAAGAATGACGATTGCCGAGACCCAAGCACCGCTTCAGCTCCCATTAGTGTGTTGGCCTGCTGATCTGAACCCTGACCCTGATACAGCAAAGCATGGGCTTCAAATTGATATCCGAGATTGCGCCACATTCATTTAAGGTGGAGTCTATACAAGCTTGGAGTTTCGTAGAAATCCTACAGCGACAGGAAATAGTGTGAATTATATTGTTATCGAATTATCGAGGATTATATCATTATATGATATATTGTTTTGGAAAGAAGCTTTAAAACCTATACCACAGGGCGTTAGATTTTAGCAGTAGAGATTTTGCGGTCTAGAGATTTTGGAAAAGAATTTGTTTTCGTTGGGATTAACCCATCATGCCTTGTCCGACCCTTGACGTTTTGTCTAATATTTTAGACATCGATGAAAGGATATGTTATGTTCATCGTGCATGCTCAACGGAATCCTCAGAAACATCGTGTATAGAGCTTCGTATAACTCAAGTTCGAACTCCTGGCAGACTACACGGGGAGTTTGCAGGTCGTGGACCTCGATCTGGGGCCTAGGCCGATGTCTAGGGCCTCTAGAATCCGTAGCGGGAATCTAATATACTGTATCTACATATCCTGGTGGGGAAACAAGCAGGGTTGACTCGGTATCGGAATATGTTGATAGACAGCATAAACGAGATACACTCAGGATTTCGACCCCGAGTCTGACCCAAACCCCGAACGGCAAGTGACCGACTGTGACACATGCTACCACGAGCTAGGACAGACTAGGAGTCTGCCAGGGGCCGCTACCCAGGACTCCTAGGAAGACTGCGAGTCAGATTATATCACTCCGGAAATTTCTTGAAACGTATTGTCGAATGGATTGGGACGAATTCAAAACCGGATTTTTGCACAGCCAATGAAAATTTTACGATCAAAATTATACGAACTCCAACCTCGAACCTCAAAGCTTATATAGACTCCCCTGAAGGCCCGTATCGTTTGTGTCGGTCGTCTAATAACTAATATGCCCAAAAAGAAATCGGGACTGCTAAATGGTTCAGCACATGGTGGATTTATAATAGACAACAATATCCGGAAATTTGAATAATAACAAAACATTTGCGCCGACAGCAAAGACAAAGTCCTGTCGGCGCTGGTCAGGCGCACAGTCACATGCGCTGGTTTCGCTGCGGCGTTTTCATCTGGCGATCGATCATCGTCGGCCGTTAAGATTTGGCGAGTTTGATGTTGCTGTTGCTGTAATGTAATCCTGGGGTATGCACATTGCCGCCACGGTTGCAGAATAAACGTTCACTAGGGGTGTCCAAATAAAGTTGAGCCGTCAAATCCTTTTAGATTTGAAACATCGGAAGATTCGAAGAGATTTCTGGGGAGCGACAAAGGGATGCATCGTATTTTGATCTCTGGAATCGTACATGGACTGTCGGATTCGGAAAATCGCCACTGTTTAAATATACGGACCAGTTGTACAGCTCTAAAGTTCATAATGATGATGTTTGCGTTGTATCTTCAGACGCATGCCATTTTCATGCTCCACGCGGATATTGAATTTATCAAAGCATCGGTGTCATGATGCGCGACATATTTCGGATAATCACTCCGAACGTTATTATAATTTTCGTATTTGTTATATCTGTTGCAAAGATTTCCGTGGAAGAATATCCAGCGCACACAAGCCAGCGCAATTATACAACGATATACAGACTAAAAAATACTTGCAGCGGATGATGCGCACGACAGACGAGGTGGCAACCACATGCCAATTGCGTTAGCAGCGCGTGCGCCCAAAAGTTCACAGAGAGTTGTTTCACTCTTCCGTTGCCCGAATATGTCCGTTCTTCGTACTCAGTGGATAATAATGATACGCGCGTTATTCCGTGCCTCGCACATAGTATGGGTCAGCTGAACGAGGAAATGAAACACTTTTCGCAATTGCGGTGAATTCGTGGAGGTGAATACACGGCACTGTACGTACTACGGAACGTAACAACGTACATGTAGGCTTGTGAAGGATGTCGTGTGGTGTCTAATTAATTATTAGATGACAAACGAGTGCCAATACTGTTCCCCCCTACTGTACGATTATCTCTGCACACTATACTATGCTTATATTATACTGAACTTACATACAGATAATTAATCGGTTTCATGAAAACTTGTGACGTACTGAACCGTGCCAACATACGTATATAGGCCTGCGACGGATGTTGTGTGCTGCCTACTTAATTATTAGATCGATGACCAACGAGTGCCAATACCGTTTCCCCCCTACTATACGATTATTTCTGCATACTGTGCTTACACTCTAGCGACGCTTACAAATGATTAGTCAATTTCGTGAAAACTTGTGATCCGTCAACAATCGATACTGATAAATATAAATGATTTGTTTGACCGAATATCGCCAATACTATCATCACCCTTGTAATGGTATTAAGTCATCTAGCCGAAATACAAAAACTCGACACACGACCCGTCTACATGTCGCTCTAAAATTCGCGACTCCGTGCTCTTTATAGTTTACATCTTCGTTTTTTTCTTCTTCAGTCGAAGCGGGATGTCTTTAAATCTTGAGCACTCGCCAAACATGTGATGCATATTATGATATTATGCTATAGCGAACGATCTGCAAAAGCGCTAAATATGCGAGATACCAAGTTCAACAAAAGTACAAAGTTGCAGATACAAGAACTGTGGAGATAATTTCATATGTGATGTAGTGGCTCCTTCAAGATCGCGAGAAAACCCCCAATGCGCCCGTAGCCGCTTGCATTTTGGCATCGCGCCACTGTCTTCCTTCTAAGCCAGCTTCACGCCAAGACCCCAGACGTCCGGTGTATTTTTTTTAAATGAAACCCTACACCAAAATGAGACTAATACATATGACGTACGAACCCAAACATGCATTCGATTCTACCTCAGTGCGGGATCCCGGAATCTTAATGGTAACCGCCGCCGCCAAACTTGGGAGAAGGAATAAACAACACAGTCAATACGTTTGCCGCGGAAAGTAAAAAACGAGCACAATGTTTGAACACATATCTGAAATGTGCACATTTGATGGAAGATCATTCTTCAGGATCGTCCGGGTTCGTTAGTGTTGGTCACCATGATAATCTGCGAACAATTAAACATAAGCTTTCACGTAAAATACGCTCACACCGCCCATTATATGAAAGTACCATGGCCAGTAAAGAGCAGGGGCGCAAAGAGGAATCCCCTAGATGCTTTGCTAACACATAATCTATATTATTAAGCCGCCTAATATGCTCTTTTTCAGCCTTCTGATTCAAAAATACCGATCTGCCGCATCGTGTCGGCTGTCCTACTGCAGACGTCGGCTGTCCTACTCCAGATTTTGCGAGGAGCGCACAGACGCTGCTCAGCTGACCAATCGTATTCACAGTACTTGATTAACCGCATGCCCGATCTTCCATTCAGGTCCGGCATTGGTTCGAAAAATTCGAGCCAATGATGTTTTAGATTCCAACCAAAAATCAGGTTATCGTCCGATTGAATCTTTGATGGTTACGGGCGTCGGATCCGGATATTTCCTGGACTCGCATCGTTAAATTTTCCTACTATCCATGAAGCAGGTTCATGGAACCTGATCCTGAATGGAGAATGCCGCGGACCCGCGTATGACGGTATGAGTGTTTGACCGAGCACCCGTTCAAAATACGTTCCCCGCCTCGTGCCAACGAGAGACTGCGCAAGGAGGGGCCGAGAACGCACCGCAAGCATAGCCATAAGATTGTTGGCCACTGTCAGTTTGGCTTCTGGGTCGGATTCTTCACCCGCAACTGGTTTGAGCTTTTTGACAAACTCGTGCACCTGCGGAAAGTCTGACTGGATATCAAAGAGAAAACTACATATTGTATGCATTGATAACTTGAACCCCATAGCACACGTGTATTGGAACGAGAGAAAGGAAGCAACGCACCAAGCTTGCGAGTCCACGTTATTTTCTAAGGTCTCGAAGAGCGTTGAGCGGCGCGTTCTTCAAATTCCACAAAAGGTCCACCTCCTTATTGCGAAGACCGACCGCGGAGAGGGTCATAAATTGGTAAATCAGCACGTGCCAGTCGTTCCAAAACTTTGCATAGCCGCTCTTGTCACGGGAAAGGCCGGTTTTCGGCGTGAACGGCAGATTGATCGTTCGCTCCCCTGCCGCCCGATCCCAGCAACACACAAAATGCAGTGAGGAGAAGCGACATAGTCATAGATGACACAGTGAAATACATCAAACTTATTTCAGTATCAAGGAATGCAGATCTTGAAACTGGGATTTTCCGCATACCTGAAGCCGCTTCCCTTTGGAGAACATTGGCGATTGAACGAGCTGGCGAAGGGTCGAGACGGGAAGATTGGTCAGATGGGGTTGGCGTCTCCACTTTGATCCGCTTAGTTGGTGGGGAAGGGTCTTGCGACAGTGCTCCGAGTGTCAGGCATATTTCAGCCCAAATGATGGAGGGCACCTTCTTTCCGTCAACCAGAACTTCACCCTTGAAATTTTCGAAATCCTTGCTACAATTCCTGCTGTGATAAAATCTGCTGAGGACCGCTGTTGTGGGCACCAGCTGATCCTGAAAGCTGGATACAAGCTTTGACACGTATTCATCTGGTTGCTGTAGCTTTTCTACTAATATCTTGGTAAGGAAAGAGTGAAGCGTCTCTTGATCCTGGGTTTCCATGACCGCCTTTCCAAGTATTTTGTGAGGCGGCTTTCATAAGAGATTGAAGATAATAATTCCTCACAAGCTAGAATCTTTGAATCTAGAATCATGCGCCTCAAGTGATGATGGTGTCATGTGCTGATGTCACCCTTTCGCCTTTGTCTGGTGTCTATGCCTCCGTGCATCTGCGTCAGTGTCACCCCCCCAGACTCACTGTGGGGTACGACTTCTTCCCTTCCTCCCTTACCCCCAGACTCCGTTTTCGAGCAGGGAAGCGTGGGCGCCCCGCCAACGACACATTCATTATTCACCGGAGCGCCCACTGTGCACTACCCACCGCACGTACTGGTCTTTGCGCCGCAACTTTATACTTCTCACTATTTTCCACTTTTCACTATTTTTCATTATTGTTTATGTGTAAACTGAAAGCGCGGTTTGTGGGCGTGTCGAAGATTGTGCAGGTTGCCCGTGAGATTCAAAGCTCTAATTTATGGTTGGTTCCTAGCTCTCTGTTTTCCCGTTTCCCCGATGCCGTTTGTAATAAATTGTACGGCTGCTTCACAAGTGGTCCCGACCGTATTTGTGAGTAGTGTTCTTTTGGAAGTTTTCGATTTTGCACATTTTCTGCGGCAATCTCCGCGACTGACTCGATTTTGCAAATATGGTGTATGCGGAAACAGTTCACCGCAGTGCGCCCATACAACCCCACTCTTTGTTGGTTTGTGCCTGCTTACACTTTGTGCCTATTTTCCCCACTGACCTGGGTGTAAAAGTTTGTTACTGTATGCTAACCCGTTCGTCAGGTTTCGCTTTCGTTGTCGTAGGTGGCGCGTGGCAGTTCATCTCTGCGACCAACCATCCTCTTCCCGCCATGGTTTCCTTCGAGCCGCTTGAGCTCCTTGATTTCCCTTCGTAGCCCTTGAGCTCATCACAGTTTTTTATATTTGCCACGCATAGTCAACCAAATATTTCACGGTACGACTTTTTTATGCGGGTTTCAATAGTCATGTAATATGGCATGCATGGTGTCCGGGATGTAATCTGAATACATCCCGGATTGAGTTCGAGTCTCAACATGCCAACGGTATCTGCGAGTTGTCTTGACATACTCACGTGATCTCACATTCCCGATGTTGAAAACGTGTGCACTCACCAAAATCGCACGGCATCGGCAATGTTAAAAACGTGCACACTCACGCGAACTCACAATCCCGTGCGCTCATTATACCCCCCATGGTTCAAGAGAATTGCTTACTTGATCCGAAGAATGTTGGTACCCACGGGTTACTAACACTTAGGTAATTTTTTCCTGCTTTCGTTGTGCTCTCATAAAGGTCGGTTAAAGGCGTCACGACGGATTCACGAAGGCGCAACGAAGGCGCAACGAAGGCGCAACGAAGGCTAAATAAAGGTACGACAAAGGCACAACAAAGGCTCAACGAAGGCTTAACGAGGGCAGTTTTTTTAGGGTTTAAGGAAGGCTCATCCACCACAGCTGCAAACGAAGGTTTAATAAAGGCTAAACGAAGGCGTGACGAGGGTATTTTTTTAGGGTTTAAGGTAGGCTCATACATTACAGCTGCAAACGAAGGTTGAATATAGGCATGATAAAGGCATAACGAGGGCAGTTTTTTTAGGGTTTAAGGAAGGCTCATCAAACACAGATGCAAACGAAGGTTTAATAAAGGCACAACGAAGGCGTAACGAGGGCAGTTTTTTTAGGGTTTAAGAAAGGCTCATCCACCACAGCTACAAACGAAGGTTTAATAAAGGCATAACGAAGGC
>LGRX02013863.1:0-30763 GCA_001247695.2 Cymbomonas tetramitiformis
TCGGGCACTACTGGGAGAAGATAATCAAAAGGTATATAACCCCGTTACAACCCGTGAAAATTAGTGGCGGTATATTTCCGTTACATGAGGGAAAAGGAGAAGCCGTAACCATCTTGTGCCGCAAATTAAAGGGCGCGGTGTTTCCCCCAATATCTGCGGCGTGGGCTAACCTTGTATCCCTCTCTGTTTCCCCCAATATCTGCGGCGTGGGCTAACCTTGTATCCCTCTCTGTTTCCCCCAATATCTGCGGCGTGGGCTAACCTTGTATCCCTCTCTGTTTGCAAACAAACGCCTTGGGGTCTCACTGGCGAGACGCGCCCGCAATGGTGGGCACGATGGCTGCAATGAAAATTAGATAGGCAGCCTTTGTCTGCGCATGAACACCTGCACCAAGCAGGCGCGGTGGCAGGGTATGTTGTTGGTGGCAGCCTGGGTGGAGGCTTGAAATGTTCCTGGTGGCCGCGCTAGCAGCATATGCTTTGTTTGTGGCGTTTGGGGTGGAGGCTTGAGATAATACTGGCGGGTGAGGTGGCAGCATGTCGGTGGCGTTTGGGGTGGAGGCTTGAGATGTTACTGAGCGGGTGGTGGCAGCATACGTAGGTGGCGTTTGGGGTGGAGGCTTGAGGATGCCCCTGGCGGGTGGGGTGGCAGCGCATGCAGTCAGTGGCGTTTGGGGTGGAGGCTCGTGAGAGATGTACTGGCGGGTGATGTGGCAGCACATGCAGTCGGTGGCGTCTGGTGGAGGCTTGAATATTACTGGCGGGTGGTGGCGGCGCATGCAGTCGGGCGATGGCTGGGGTGGAGGCTTGAGATGCCCCTGGCGGTGAGGTGGCAGCATGCAGTCGGTGGCGACTGGGGTGGAGGCTTGAGATATTACTGGCGGGTGGTGGCAGCAACATGCAGTCGGTGGCGTTTGGGGTGGAGAGGCTTGAGATATTACTGAGCGGGTGGTGGCAACCTGTGCGAGGTCGGTGGCGTTTGGGGTGGAGGCTTGAGATATTACTGGCGGGTGAGGTGGCAGCACATGCAGTCGGTGGCGTTTGGGGGTGGAGACTTGAGACTGCCCCTGGCCCGGGTGAGGTGTGGCGCTTTATACGGTCGGTGGCGTTTGGGGTGGAGGCTTGGGATATTACTGGCCCGGGTGGTGGCAGCATGCAGTCGGTGGCGTCTGGGGTGGAGGCTCGTGAGATGCCCCTGGCGGGTGAGGTGGCAGCACATGCAGTCGGTGGCGTCTGGGGTGGAGGCTCGTGAGATGCCCCTGGCGGGTGAGGTGGCAGCACATGCAGTCGGTGGCGTCTGGGGTGGAGGCTCGTGAGATGCCCCGCGTGGCAACCGTTAATCTGCGCCCAAAGTTTAGTGAGTGCCAGTTTTCACTTTGCTTTGGCTGCCCCCTTTGTTTCTACACATTGGTTAAAGCACATGACCACATCAATGAATATTCTTCAACAAGCTGCCAATGTTCTGCTTGCAACTTACAGAAGTATTTGTGTCTTTCTTTCAACCATTCACAAATAGCCAAAGTGTCTGAGCGGAGCTTTTGTTACTGTAGAGCTAGACTGCCAGTGCCTGAGCTAATATAGTTTCTGAGCGGAGCTTTTGTTACTGTTGAGCTAGACTGCCAGTGCCTGAGCTAATATAGTTTCTGAGCGGAGCTTTTGTTACTGTATAGCTAGACTGCCAGTGCCTGAGCTAATATAGTTTCTGCGGAGCTTTTGTTATTGTAGAGCTAGACTACCAGTGCCTGAGCTGATATGCCTTCGCCTAAGGCCCGTCGATTCTCAAAGGGTTTTGCTGGCATGGTTCTACTTTATTATGGCAGGCGTACCGTACATTCGATGAGTGGGGAGGGAAACTTCTATAAGTTTCTCATGTCCAAGGGCCTCATTGGTAAGCTGCAAAGCACTCCAGCCGTCCCTGCTCAGACCAGCAGACCAAGCACACCATATAAACCATTTATTAGCCCGCGTATGCAGCAAGTAGCTTACTAGTGCTGGGAACGAACAGTGCACAGCCGGTCATTACGTCACCGGAATGTCTTTTACTTCACATGTCGGTCAAAATACCTTGGGGCAGCATATCATTTAGTGTCTGCGCTTGAAATTTCAACTATGTATAGACTGTTATATATTTTTGGTATGAGCTTTGGACCCGCCTGATTATGGATGCTTTAGATAAAAGGATCTTATCTCTTCGGATATGTGCATTTTTATTGTATAAACATTAAAGTTCTATTGGATAAAGCTTGAGATACAACGTTGGTATGCCAAACAAGCATATTGGTGAGGAATAATCTCCCTCAGATGGTTACTATTCTGAAACCAGACTGGTGCCAAAACCAATCGCACTTTCAACTTCCCGACACGTCGGTGGTTACAGGCCCAAATTTACCAGTCCTTGATATGGCGATTCTCTCGGCATCTGACCATCGAATCCTTTCTGTCGGCACTTTTGGGTGGTGGGGAGCGTGGCTTGCTAAAAAAGGCAATACGATATATCAGAACGAGTTTGCTTCGAATGCAAACATCAATAATCAAGTTGAATTGCGGGGTTATTACCCACCCGATTGGATTATGCACCCGATGCCGCAGAAATCCTCGGGCCCGCAGAAGTCGACGGCAACGATCGTCACTGCCTACTTCACGATCGCCTCCAAGCACACCCACGAAGAGTACCTGTCGTGGATGACGAATGCGCTGTCGATAAAGGACCCCATGGTGATTTTCACCAGCGTAGATATGGCTCCCGTCATCCGTCAACTTCGGTCGCACGCAATGGATAGAACGCGCATCGTGATCACAGCCGTGAGCGAATTGCGAGTGGCGCGACAGTTTTCATCGTTTTTTTGGCTGTCGCAATTCCGGCTGGGTAGCGAGGCCCGCCTGCACTCCTCGTACGAGCTTTACATGGTCTGGCTAAGCAAAAGCGATTTTTGTGATCGAAGCCATCCGATTGAATCCGTTCTTTACAGAGCTGTTCCTGTGGCTAGATATTGGGTGCATGCGAAACCGAGAGTACAATTGGCAAACGTTGGTCAGCCATCCGGAAGTTGTACCGCTGCCGAGCATCTTAATCCAGGCCAGGGAAAAGCCCACCGAGCTCAGCACCACGTGGGTGGACAAGACGAGACATGCGTGTTACGTCGCGGGAGCTTCTATGGCGGGCACCGTTGCTGCTTGGCCCGAATTTTTCGAAGCTTTCAAGCTGACGATCGATGGTTATGTCGACCGTGGCCTCTGCATTGGAGAGGACCAGGCGGTGATACAGACAACGTGCACCAGGCACCTCTCTCTGTGTCGTTTCGTCCTCCCCGGTCAGATGCAGGGTGATCCATGGTTTGGGATGCTGTGGGCCCTGCACCACGGAGTGAATGTGGACACTCTGTGATGGAGCCCGCTGTCAATTATATAAAAGTTACATCAACAGCTACAGGTTTTACAATAGCTAGCTAATACAAATTTTGTGGTAGTGGTAGTTATTATAACCTACCAGATATTATATACAGTCTATTATATGGTGTAGTTTACCGATGGGCATACAAACACACCTGCAAAAAAGCGCCCGTCAAAAAATGACATAAATCACATTTTCACGAAACTTCTTGATTTTCTACTTGAGTTCCATGCGTAGTACCTCGATGGCACGTCTCTTATAAGTGCGCGCAACTTTTGTTTTACTGCGTATTTCGGCCTGAAACCGTATATGGAAACGTGGGACACACCGTTCGAATTGCATATCAATTTTCATGTATATTCTATTTGTGCGTGAAAATCGAAAGGTAGGGTGTCCAGTTCTTGTTCTGTGGGACAAGATTTGGTCACATTTAAGAATTTAATAATTTCGTTGAATGTTTTAATTTTCCATCGCTGTAACTGGTTTTAATTTTCTAAGTGGTCAACTGTCCACGTTCGAGGTTCCAAAAGTTGCGCAAGTCGCGCACGCAGGCGCCATGTCTACGATCGTGGTGTCGCAACCGCGCACGCTCCAGACGCGGTATTTTGTCGATGGCATCCACGATTACGCGTCGGATAGAAACATACGTTGGTACCCCATGCAGAGCCACGTGAATTTGGTGCTAATCTTTGAAAGTTGCTGCAAACTTTGGGTGGTAAAATTTTGATGTTACTTGAGTGAGTGGTTTATATGTTTTACATACTTGATCCACCACATTTGGATTGTCTACGCGCGCCGTCGTACGTACGTTTATAAAGCATATCCGGTTGGAACGTTACATCGCACACTCGAAGCCCACAAGTCGTGCTTATTCACAACACAATCTAAATTTCGTACCACGTCCGATAGTAGTCCGGAGATACACAGGCGTCCGCGCTTATTTGCGAGTCGTAAATTGTTTTCTTAACAACTAAGGTCTCGTTCGGTATGTCCATCGACGAGAGATAATAAACGTCCGGCAATATATTCCCCGCTATCGACACGTTGCTGTGCATCAATCTTTGGTAGAAATTGTCGTCCTCGCCGCCCCAACCGCAAAAACAATTCGAATAATCGTCGACGAGTTCGAAGTTGTGAGGGGATATACCGAGCGTGCCACCCATGTAATTTTCATACGGCAACTTATATAACAATTGAGAGACTCGAATAGCCCAGTGGTCCACCGTGCGTCTACCGTAATCCCCGTAGCGATTGACCGATTCCGCGAGCATATCCACGCCATGCATATGACCACTTCCACGACTCAAATATTGCTGGATGTGACACTCTGCGTGTCACTATCATATGTATGTACTATTACTCCGTACAGTACGGGTGTCACAGGTTTAGGGTTTCCGGCTTAAGCCGAGCTTTTGCCTTTATATAACTTGACTTCGACTGTTATCTTCAGTGTAAGCATTCTGAGCTGTAACCCGATATATAGCTTTCACTATATATCCAACAAATATGCTGAAGCGACCCAAAGTTTTATTGGGCCATTTGGCACATACCCACTGACCGTTATCATTCTTGCGCAATATGTTCGATGGTGGAGAATCGGCTGTACGGCAAAATCGCGCATATTGAGCCTATGGTTACATATTATATATAAATCGCAATGTTCGTCTCGGTAGGCTCTCTAAGCGCGTCACCACCTTCGCGCGCACGGGGCGGGAGTACCCCGCGGTACTACCTTCGAGCGCGGGGGGAGTCCGAGGGTGGGGGTAGTTCTACCAACACAGCGTGCGCAAAGTTTTAAAGCATTTTGTATGAGGTTTGGGTGGTGCATTTACGTCAACATGGGTCTTGGGTGGTGGAGCCTCTTCCCCCAAACCTGCTTTCAGGTCCGGGGTGGGGTTCGTGTGTGGGTAGCCATACCCGCGCTTGAGCTTACATATAATGACCTATGATAATACACGATAATGCACGCACGGCATCGGCCTAAATGCAACCCAAACTCATGCGAAGTACATGCCATACGATATTCTCGACACATAATGAATCCCATAACAGGTACGAATATTCTTTTAGCTTTCTTCTCCCGCGAACACCAAGTACCCTATTATACCTTGAATAGAAGCATTCAATATGTTTCAAAGATATCGCATATATTTTTGTAAATTATATTATAATCACAATCATTAATTTGTAGGGATGCGTTGATGGGCCTTACTGTACCGGTCACAGCTTAAAACGCAAGTTCGAGCCTTCTACCACCGATAGCACATAAACTTTCGCTCTTCCCAAACCTACCAGGGATCACACCACGTCATCCTTAGAATGCAATTGCATGTTACTCTAACCTCAATAGTCAAGTTGAAAACCTTGGGAAGAAGCCCTGGCTCCTTAGCTTCACGTCCCAAGTGAGCACACTCTCTTGCAGAGCAAGGGGCGCGATAGCACTTATATGATCGTGAAGGGAGTCGAGGTACACTTCTTCAAGTAACCTGAACAAGATAAAATACCACGAGATGAAGGGCTCCTGATTAACTTCACGTCCCAAGTGAGCACTCTATTGTGACACCTAGGGCAAATTGCGCGATGGCACTTATAGGATTGTGAAGGGCGCCGCAGTGTGATATTTCATCAAAATGCTGCTACGTAGCAAAATGCGGCTACACTAAAAGTTGGTACTAAACTTGGATGTTTTTGGTGGTGGCTTACAGGGAGAAACCTACCTTGAGTGTGTGGCATCTCAGGTTCGAACTGCGATCTCCGAACTTGTAGTCCGGCGCTCTTAGAATTGATGAGCGAATGCCACTAAAAGAGAAGGATCAACGACGCTACGACGTGTGATGCCGGGACATATATTCTTAAAACTGTCAATTGAAACGAATTCCTTCCTGGCGCTTTGTTCTGCGATGTTCGGAAATTTGGGCTACCCTGGGGAACGAAGGTCTCCTACAGTGGTAAGTTTGCCACAGGTTGCCACATATGCAAGTCCCCAGACGAAATTCATGTATACTTGGATTCTGCGCGTGCAACTTAATATTTGTTGGATGGAAAGGCAATAATCGGAAACGAAAATCAACTCGACGCGATGTCACGACGCGTTTGAAAATCTGTTTATCCAGTGAGTCAGTGAGCCAAGAAAGTCAGTATGTAGGGTAAAGAGAGCTCAAATTTATGTTCCAGCTCAAATGCGCTTGCGACCGCATAATTCCAGTTTCATTCTACAAGACGAACCACGTTCCGGTAGACGAAAAACCAGCCGCAAGCCGGCCAACACATAGGCCGAAAACGAAGCACCTACCTACCTGACACAAGGTATCCGTAAATTTAACCATCTCCGAGTGTGTGCGAGAAAAGGATGGGATGCGCGAGAAAACATACTCAGGAAATTTTCACAATTAAAATTAACAAAATATTAAGACAAATCGGCTTTGACCACTTTCTCAAGCTGCGGCAGCGGGGTGTGTTTTGAAACTGGCACTGCTGATTTGATTACACTTCGGTGTGTTCAAAACACACGCACATGGCACTGCATGAGATGTCGAATGTTTTCGACATGTCGCATGTCGCATTACTCCTCTCTCGTAAGCATCCCGCATGCACACCTCCACGCATCTCACTTTCACCGGTTTCATCTTCGATCGAATTCCCACATGCCCGCCATACCGCCGCGATGCTGTCCGATGCAACGATCGTCATTTGTCAAATAGTGGACGATGATAAATGAACTTCGGCCAATTCCAAATTGCATCGGTCGTCGGAATTGATTTAATACTTATATTCCCGCGATGATCCACATGACTTATCCATTTTATACCGCTCGTCGTACATCAGTTGTAGTATGATACCTGCCAAACTGCTGTAGATGACGATTTATAGGATACTGGACGGACAACGGACGAATTTTGGCCAATTCCAAATTGCATCAGTCCTCGGAATTGATACAACATTTATATAATTGCGCTGATTCGCAAGGCTCACCCATTTACTGCTCGTCGTACTATTGTCGCAGGATAACGGCCGAATATCAGGTGGGACGATTTATAGCATGATCTCGTTCACCGTATTACCTTTATGTGCAACGCGAGTCACAAATGAATTTGCCTTTTTATCCGCATGTTTCAGGTTGTGTCCCATATTCTGGAGTGGCACGATTCGTGTAAATATATAAAAATTAGACACACTCGAAAATCCCAGATGTCACCGATCTAAACCCTCAACAATGAAAAAATACTGCTATTTGAGCGCATACAAACCCGTCATAGTGGAAACTATGCGATGACTCGCACCCATGTCTACAATATGTTACAATAAGCAAAACTGATTAACACGGATAGATAACGCAGCCAGTAAGTGTTAGGTTTTTACCTAATGCACGCTATTCATCTCCGCCTCCGAGTTGCTTGCTGGACCCGTTGGTAGAGTCGAACGTCGAGGAAATACAGTAGTATCGCCGACGAGGCATCATACATAGGGTCTTGTGATTTCACTGGTGTTTATTTGGTGCATTTCACTAAGGGGTCACTCTACAGATTGGTGAAGTCGAAGTGCATATAAAAAACAGCTGATACTGAAGCCTGGTCGAACTGAATCGCATAGAGCATGCACATCGCCTTTGCAGTCTGATCATATGTTACAAACTGAAGACATCTTCGCGTAAATATCTGCATGTCGTTCAATATTGAAACTGTTGTCGGCATTTGATCTGATTCTAATCTATTAGTCTTTCACATCGGAATATTCGTGTGTGCAGGCAGACTTGGACTCCTCTTGCTTGAGCTCACAGAGTAGACCATGCATCATATCTTCCGTTGTTGCATGGGACTCCGGTGCCATAAGCAAGGGATTACGCGTCAAAATTACATCAGAATCTTCGAGCATCTCATCCATAGGCGCGGTGTTGCCATCCGACATCAGCACAGAATCAGCTCTCATCAGTTCAGCCTCTAACTCTTCGGCATGTGCTCCATTCCCTGCAGCCACGTCATGGCCTCCGTTCGCATCGCATGCACTGCCATGTGAATCCATTGCCGAATTTTCGGCAAATATGCGGGGATTGTCTTTGACCGAAACTCTGTTCTTGCGGACGCTGTCCCTGACCCGCTTGAGAATTTTCACGCCTCGCCCCATCATATTCCTTTTAATCACAAACTCCTGAAGAGAGTAGGCGAGCACCGTGAGAATCACCACAGACAGCGCCAGGTTGATCCCAATCATGAGATATCCAATCGTATCGCTCCCAGACGAGGTGCCGACGATGTGCTCATTGGCAATGAGGAACATGATGGCAATACAATGGTTGTACAAGACTAGCATCTGCAGGATGTTGTCGATGTCTTCCCTATAAGGTTGTACGTAGCCATGCACCATGAGGGACGTGCATGCCACCAAAAGCGCGTACAGCGTGGCCCAATCAGGGTTGATCAAGTTCACGAGAAGCACCGCACTGGATTGAGCAAGGCGCTGGAGAACCTCGTAGGCTCCCCACCAATAAAATCGCTTTCGGTATGCCCGGTACACTGAGCCAAGGACCTCCTGAACCTCCCGCGTGTCCAACATGTTGGTTGCGCTCTCCAGGGTCGATGGGCGAGCTGAAAGGAGCCGGCACATCCAGGCCTTGAGGCGGTCCAAGGTCGACTCCGGTTGGCCACCCGCTTGAGCATCCTGATCCAAGCACGGACCGGATATACCGTCCGCCTGATCCGGAAATTCCAGTGACACAGGTACCTTTGCGTCCCCGTTGCACATGTAGAACGCACCTTCCTCCCACGCCAGCTTCCTCGCAGCGCAGAAAGTCGTCTGACCGTTCACCGTGATCTGTTTCTGCTGATGCAGGCTCCACGTCAGCACCGCGAGACCGAGCGGAAGGCCCAGTACAAATAACAATATAACCAGAACTGCCACCAGCAGGAGCATGTACCACACAGCGGCAAAGCTCTGTGTGCTCCAGTCATTCGCCATCCTGCACCGTCCCCTCCCACCACCGCCCCTCCTGCCATCCTGCACCACCCCTCCACCACCGCCCCTCCTGCTCCTCTGCACCGCCCCTCCCACCACCGCCCCTCACTGCCATCCTGCACCGCCCCCTCCCCACCACCGCCCTCAATGCCATTCTGCACCGCCCCCTCCACCACCGCCCCTCACTGCCATCCTGCACAGATCCCCTCCCATCATAGCCCCTCCTGCCATCCTGCCGCCCCCTCCCACCACCGCCCATCACTGCCATCCTGCACCCAGGTCCCCTCCCACCCCCGCCGCTCACTGCCATCCTGCACCGCCCCCCTCCCACCACCGCCCATCACTGCCATCCTGCCGCCCCTCCACCACCGCCTCACTGCCATCCTGCACCACCCCCTCCACCACCGCCCCTCACTGCCATCCTGCACCGCCCCTCGCTTGCCGCCCCTCCTGCCATCCTGCCGCCCCCTCCCACCACCGCGCCCCTCCTGCCATCCTGCCACCCCCTCCCACCACCGCCCCTCACTGCCATCCTGCACCGCTCCCCCTCCCAATGCCGCCCCTCACTGCCATCCTGCACCACCCCCTCCCACCACCGCCCTCCACGCCATCCTGCACCACCCCCTCCACCACGCCTCCTGCCATCCTGCCGCCCCCCCCTCCACCACCGCCCCTCCACTGCCATCCTGCACCGCCCCACCCACCACCGCCCATCACTGCCATCCTGCACCACGTCCTCCACCACCGCCCCTCCTGCCAACTTTACACGGGGCCGCATCACTCTCCCACCCCCATCCACCAGCACACTCTGCCAACCGCGTAGGGCCGCATCCTCTCCCCTACACCAAGTCCACTACCACCAAGCCCACTTCCAGCTTCACCAAGTCCGCCCACCACCCCCCACCCCGCCACCACAACCCTCCTGCCCTCAAGGGAAAGGGGCGCACGGCTCTTTCCCACCACCCCCACCCAACTCAGCCATCTTGGGGAGGGACCGTGCAGCTCCCTTCCAGCACCATTAGTCAGCGACACTGTATGATCGCAGGGAAATCAATCGAATGCAGCACCACAAAAGCGCCGTTGACTGTGGGAAGCGTGTTTGGTCAGCGCACCGACTCCAGCATTAGGCTGGGTGGACCCCCATTGCGCCTTTGAGCAGGCGATGATAAGAAAGATCTATAGATCTTGGTCAACAGCGGATGCACCCGCTTGAGAAGAATGCGGCGGGGCGGATCTGCTTACGGGGGGCAGAGCGCCTCTGTGCGGCCGGCACGAGAGGCCTGCAGAGGTGCGGGGTCAGGTTTCCGGGGCACACCAGGCAGTGGCGTGCTCGGCCTCGAGGTGTATGGTGTCATACGCAAAAATGGCGAACATGCGCGTCGATACTGACGGGTGGACCTGGCGCAGAAGGAAGCTAGTCAGGGGCAGCCAGCCGTGCACCACCTCGCGAGGCAGTGCCTCCGCCGACGCCAAGCGCCTTGCCCAGCTTCCCATCTCCCTCTCAAACGCAGCTTCCTTCACGGAGGCGGCGTCGTGGCGGCGCCCGCGGCAGAGCCAGTGCTTCGTCAGCATTGACGCCACCGGGGCAATGACCACCAAGGGAAGGCAGGCGGACATGGCGAAGCTCCAGCGGAAGGCGTTGGCAACTCCGAGACACGGCAAGCTCAGCCAGTACGCAAGGTTCACGTCGAAAACCTCGATCTTGGCGAGGAACTCCAAGAACGGCGCGGGGACGGTGGCGCGGGGGAACACTTGGGCAGTCTGCGCGACGACCTGCACCCACCCGAACCAAATGTCGCAGCCGTGGTGCACGAGCTCCTCCTCCTCCATGCTGACCTCCTCCTGCGCCGCCGTCTCCGCCGCACTGTCGGCCAGGGTCATGTTGTGGATTGGGGCCGTGCGCAACCTCCCCTTGTCCTCCCGGCTCCTGCTTGCCGCCCTCACCCTCCGCAGCAGGAGCACCCGCAGCAGCCAGAGGCCCAGCAACACCCCCACGCCCATCATGGCGGCATGCACTGCCGTGGCCACACTCGACTCCGGGCACTCCACGCAGTGGTCTGTGACGGTCATGTAGTGCCCCGCCTCGCAGGTCCCACACACCACCACTGCGACCAGCTCCGCCGCCCCACAACCCGCCAGCTCAGCGATGCGATCACAGCCCGAGGGAGGCGAGGCACACCGAGCTGAGGCAGGCCGGCCATGGCCCACCCGGCCACCCACAGGAAGCCGCAGCATGCCCGTACCAGGCGGGGTGCATACACAATATGGAGGCGCATGCTGACCGCAGTCGGTCCGAACATCACCCGGCAGGGAATCTAAAGATGCGGTTAATGGACGGACCCATTACACACCACCTCGCACCGGGAACGGCACCAAGCGCGCGCGTCTAAGTCGGCCCACACGAGTCAACGGCATCCGAGCGAGTGAAAGGCGCGTGCAGGAGCAGGGCGAGGCCGTGATGAGACTCCACACAGACGCTCCCAAGTCCATGAAAAGAAAGTATGGGGCCCCTGGGAGCTCTTCCGGTGCGTCACGGCTGGGAGATCCCAGGATGCATGGGCCCGGGCCCAGTGATGTCGCACAGCGCATCCCGACTGGTATCAGGCACGCCATTGGCCACCAGCCCACCACCCATCCCAGCGGATAACGGAGGTAGGCAGCAACAACGCACAGCCGTGACAAGATACCGCATACAGACATTGAGAGATACGCATCATTGATGGCCGCATGCCTTGAAGGCATCGCCCCATGTTGGATACGTAACATCGCGTATCTATGCCTGAAGGAAGCGTATACCGTTGGCACGCTCCCGGCCACTTCACGTGCACAGCATGTGTTGCCGGCATGAACGCCCGACACGCTGGCAACGCTGGGAACGCTGGGAACTCTCAGGAGTGCCCCGAAGGTTCCAGCATCAAAATCGACAAAGATCGCAACAGGAACTGGGCACCCTGTCACTCGTCTCAGCCTTCCGAGAGCTGCGGCGCTGGGGCCAACGAAGAGCGAACAGCTAGATCCCGTCTTGCGCGCAGCACCTGCGGTGGAGTAGCCGTCAGCGCACAGCGCGGCCCGCTCCACCCACGGGGCGCCGTCCACGTTGCGGCGGTCCAGCTCAGAGGGCTCACAGGCGGCCTCCACAGGACACTCGTACGTGCGGTCCAGCACGCACAGTACCGAGCCGCCGGTGCCGCACGCCAGGGCGATGGAGTCCACCGCCATCCACATGCCATTGCGCAGCGTGAAGCTGCTGCCGCCGTGACACTCGAGCGCCGTGTCTGTGCATGGCGAGCACGCGGCGGAGCTGTTGTCCTGCGCGCGGCCGCAGATCGATGGAGCCCCGAGGGAAGGCGGGCGAAGGCGGGGGAAGGCGGGGGAAGGCGGCGCTCAGGACACGCTCCGAGGTAAGGCCAGTGGCAAACACGCGGTCTTTATGCGCCACCTCAGCATAGCGAATCAGGTCGAATGTCGCAAATCCCATACACTTAAACCCGAAGGCTTTGAATATCACAATGGCTCAGCATGTTGAGGCATTCGGATATAGAAGGCGTAACATAGCACCACTCCAGGAGCCCAACTTTCGCGGCGCTGCTTAGGAGCGAGCATATGCGCCTGCAGAGGATACAGCAGATGCCGGGCATTGGGCGGCGGAGCAAGGCGTGCTGTGACGAGGGGTGCCCTGACGGGTGCCACACTCCATGTTCCCGGAGCGCGGCACCTTCTAGGCTCCTTCTTCAACTTTGGCACGGGAATGGGCACCTTCTAAAATGGTGGCAAAGAGCACGGCGCAGGCGGCGGGTGCGTGCTGCGGGTACGCACGAATTTGATAAGGCCCTCCTCGCAGGGCGTGCAGGTCTCGTGCTCCTCGCTGTACACCTCTCCCCTCTCACACAGCGCCACCACGGCCTGCACCGCCACGTCGGCCCATTCAGCGCTCTCCGGGCTGAAGGAGACAGTGAGCGCGCTGCCCGGCTTGGAGGCGATGCTAAGGGAGTCGAACTGGGCGCCATACTCCAGCTCCTCCTCGCTGCTCGCGTGCACATACCGCTCCAGCGTCTGCCCGCCCACCACCACGCCGTGCACCTCGGCCTCCTCACTCAGCCGCCGCCGCCGAGACCCTGCACCATTCAGCGAGCTTGCCGTGACGAACACGTTGGTGCCCCCCACGATGTGCGTCAGTGCGCCATAGTAGTCTGCCCCCACCCGGCCCAGCTCCAGTCCCACGCCGTCTCACCGAGGGCTGCCAGAGCGGTTCACCGGGAAAGCCTCCATCGAGCGCCGACACTCTCTAAACAATGCACAAACGATGACGTTTTTTGAGCCCTAATCTATGAAATACACAGACGATGACGTAAATCTGAGCCCTAATCTATATATTGGACAAACCGTGCCGTTACTCTTAATCCGAGCCCTAATACGTACGTACTTCCTCGGAAGTTTAGGTATACAGCACAAATCATGTCGTTACCTCTGACCCTAATATTTACATATATATATATATATATACATATATATACATATATATATGACAGATATAGTATATGATACGGTACAAGCGCGCCTTGGTATGAGCGCGCCTGTACCAAAATATTCTGGTACAGGCGCGCTCATACCAACAAGTTTTTTGGTACAGGCGCGCTCATACCAAAATCGGCTGGCATATGCCAGCGGCGCGCTCATACCGTAACATATATATAATGCACAAAACTATGCCGCTGCTCCAAGCCTATGCTTTGCCCCTGCAGCGGCACCTGCAGCAGGAACTGTGCAGAAACTGCGCCAAGGTATCACGCAGACCAGGTAGAGTGCGCCCCCATGCGCCCCTTAGCTTCCTCTGCGGCACGCCAAGAAACAGCCTTCCCTACGCCCACCTGCAGGAGCATCCCGTAAAATGCATTCCTCTCGCAGCAAGTCATCGCGATCGGCTTATCACGTGGGCCGCGTGGCCGCTGGGGAGTGGTGGCGCCCGAGGAGGGTGGGAGGCTACATATTGGGCCTCGTACACGCGTGGCGGTGTCGTGGGAGGGTGAGGGACCGCATCGCAGGCCTACACGCGGAATGCTGGTGCCAGAGGAGGGCCTTGTGCACAAGTGGTGGCAGTATGGGAGGGTGAGGGCTACACCTCGGGCCTCGTACACGAGCGGCGGCGCGATGACCTCCCCGCTTCGGATCTGGAGCAGGGAGTCCACGTCACGACCGTCTTGGGTGATCTTGTAGGACGCGGCGGTGGTGACAAAGAGGGCGGAGCGGTTGGACCAGAGGCACCGGTCGCACTGCGGTTCCACCTGCTGCACCTGCCACTCCTCGAAGTTGCACTCCAGCGTGGCGGCGGCGCGGTGCTCCCAGAAGAAGTAACCGCCGAGCGCCTCCGCGTCGTCCTCCGCAAAGGTGAGCGCCTGGAAGGCGAGCTGCGTGCCGGTATGGGGGTACTGCAGGTACACCGCCCCGCCACGCTGCGCGGAGCTCGTGCCAAACACAGTGCCCTCCACCTCCACGAACCGCGCGCACTCGTCCACGTGCACGCTGCCGCCGTCCGTGGATGCAGAGTTGCTGAGCTCTGAGCCGTAGATGCTCACCCTGGCGAGCGATCGGGCAGCCAGGCCGCCTCCAATCGAAGCATTGTTCCACATGATCTTGCTTGAGTGGATGGACACGTTTGAGCTCTCAACGCACAGACCAGCACCTGGATCCCCCCCCTTGTGGCACATCAGCGTTGTTGTACGGCACGCCATGGAGGAAGGTGGCCCAGGAACGGCTATTTTGACCTGAGAGATTGGAAGAGCGGACAAGTGTGGAGGAGGCCCATCGACGTGGGTGATGGGTATACTCCGAATTCAATTGGAGTAGATTAGGTGATGTTGAAAAGGAGGCTGTAATCCAAAGGCCACGTTCTGACACGGTAGTCATCAAGGTGCGCCGCGTTCTGACATGGTAGTCATCAAGGTGCGCCGCGTTCTGACATGGTAGTCATCAAGGTGCGCCGCGACGCACACCATCATGCCCCGGACAGTCATGACCGAAACGAACAACGTGTTTCGCCACGAGCCCGGCGCCGATGACTTTAAGCATGAAGCCCTCGACCACCCACCAGAACATGGCCCATCAAATTGACATCTGAGACTTGTTGACCACTGAGCAGCTCGAGTAGCACCGGTGCTTTCTCCGGTTGGCCATACATCGCAACAGCCAATCCGAGGTCGGCATGCGCAGCTGTGCAAATTCAGCAGATTGCAACAGGCACTCAACATGTTTGATTCATTCACAGCCACCCCCTTCCCCCTAACCCCCGCACCTGTGGGGGCCAGATTACCTCGATGTGGGGACGTGCTTAGGGTAAGCGAGCTCTGCGTGACGAGGATGCCACCCCCGGCCGCACTGGCCTCGCACGCGCGCACCGACAGGTTCTCTATAGTCACCTCCCATTGATGCAGACCCTCCCCTGTCGCCCGGCAAAGCCATGCTCCAAAGTAATGTTGAGTAGAAACACAAGCGTAGAGAGGAAACTGCCGATGTACATTCCCCCCCCTTCATACTGCGCCACATTGTCTACCAATCGAAGATTCAAAGCAGAGAATTTGGACACGGCGTACACTCCACCGCCGTTTACTTGGGACTTGCAGGACGCCACAGTCGTGTCCAGTATATGAAAATCAAGGTGATTATCGACCAGGTACATCCCACCTCCATACCCGATGCTCCAGTTGTCAACAAAGTGGCACTGCGACAGATTCGTGCTGACCTCTGTCGCGTACATCCCCGCCCCTCGCTCCGCCACGTTCTCAGCCACAATGTTGCTTCTCAACAACACGTCCACCTCCTCCAGGTACATTCCCCCCCCAAAGTCGTCAGCAGAGTTTCCTTGCAATTCGTTCTGCTCAAGATTGACCGTATAAGACGAGTCCCTGCCGAGTTCTGCCGTCGCCTTATACCTCACCGAGGCTCCCCCGCCGTACCTGGCTGCATTGCCCGCCACCCGCGTGCCGGCGACCGTCAGCACTGCGTCGATGGAAGAGAAGCCGCCCCCGAAGGTTCCTGCCCGGTTGTCCACAACTACTGAGTCGGTCAGCTCGGAGGTTGAGAACAGCCAGAACATGAGCCCCCCGCCCTCCTTGAGTGCAGAGTTCAAGCTGAAGACGGTCTCGGAGATGAGCAGGAGCAGCGGGAAGTCCGCCAGCCCGAACCCAAAGAGCCCACCCCCGAAAGCATACGAGTCGGACGAGCCATGCTCCAGCACGTTGCCGTGCACTGCGCTGCCGATGAGTCTGACCGACATGCTCGCAAAGGCCGGCATGGTCGGGCAGATTCCCACGCCAGCGCCGCCCCATGCGCCCAGCCCGAGGTTCTCCCCGATGTAGCACCCTTCCATGGTGAAGTTGGTGCCCCCAGCGGCGGTGCCGGAGGGCGAGGCCTGGGAGAAGTCGATCACCCCGACGCCGCCACCCCCGATCGATGCGATGATCGTGTTGTTGATAATGCTGCAGTTCACGAGCGCCCCTGAGCTGCCCATGAGCCCCACCCCCGCGCCCCCAAGCGCCATGTCGACGGTATTGTTGCTCACCACTGTGTTCGCCATCCAGAGAGTTGCCCCGAGCGCGGCTACTCCTCCTCCGCCCAGCACCTCGCTCTCCGCCACGCAGTCTGACACGTGGCACTCGTTCACGGTTGCGCTCGCCCCGTTATAAATGAGCAAACCGCCTCCACCCATATTCTCGGCGCCCCTGATGTGGCCGTTGGTCAGATGTACGTGGGTCAGTGACAGAGAGCCCTGGGCGCCGGATACCTGGAGCACCCGGCACCGGCCGCCGGCGTCGAGGACACAGTATCCAGTGTTGTAGCCGGTGGCGGGGTGACACTCGCCTGTGAGGCTGAATTGCCTGGCGATAGCCGGCAGCTCATCCTCGAGGGCGACGTCTGTACGCAGGATCACCGCCGAGGTGGCAGGGGTGGAGATGTGCTCTGCCAGCTCCGCCGCAGCGGTCGTTTCGTTGTCAATCACAGCGGTCCCGATCGTACCCCCGGGTGGCAACAAAGCTGTAGGTGACGCTGGCGTGGGAGGGGCGGCCGGCGGGAACTGATGCTGAGCCGCAGGGAGACTTGCGCCTGGGGCGGGACTCGGCGGCGGTGGGGAGACGATCGGCGGGAACTGAGGCTGGACAACAGGCGGGGGAATGCTTGGTATGGGGCTGCCGGGTGGAAAGGGCGAGGGGTAGTCGGAGCCTGGCGGCAAGCCCTGCAACTGCTTCAGGAGTCGCGATGGTCCGAAGACCGCACGCGCGACGGGTGACGAGCCCACAGCCAAGCGTTTGGAGGTCAAGCCACGGTGCGGCGCGCGTAAGTCCGGCCACTCCGCGTGCAGGCGGCCGACGACCGTGCCATACTCCATCGGGGAGATGCACCCGTCTCCAGAGAGGTCGAGTTGCGCAAAGCTCGGAATATGCAGCGCAGCTTCTCCACGCGTGAGCCATGCGAGCGAAAGGAACAACGTGAGGCCTAAGGCGCTCGCGCTCGCCTTTGTTCGTCTCGCGCCTCGCCTGACGCTTGCTGCAATAACCCCGCAGGGCATGCCAACGCTGCGATGCATGCGGCAGCACCCGCGAGAGCTAGAAGACGAACCGCGCGCTCGAAACGCCGAGAGTGAGCGCCGCTGTAGCACCCGCGGTTGCGCTCGTGTGTCGCTCAGCGTCGATCTTGCATTACGGAAGCACGTACCGCAGGAAAGTGGCCTTTAACCCATCAAACCACCAAACCCAACACGGGTCTCATCCGCAGAGGACGCGCGCTGGTGAGCCTGTTTCGGGGAGAGAGGGAAAAGTATCAAGCGCGACGCTGTCCGCAAGAGTTGGAATTGTGTTGTAACCGTCTTGCAGGTTCGATGGTTGGCGGTAATTTCCAGCAGGCTCACTCCTGGGTCACGTCGACTATGTCACCCTCTGTATGAGATTCGCATCGCGGTTGATGCAGGAGGGTATTGAGTTGGAGGACTTGCGTGCTGGAATTACAGCACCATCCGCTGTCCAGCCGCAGTGCACACTGCATTATATGGAAAGTAGCTTTGGAGCAGTAGGCAGTACTCTGCAGCGCATCATTTCGGATATGCGGGTGTCACGACTCGTCAATACTGACCGTTCAACTCTGTTGCACCGTGCATATCCTGCACGCGGGAGGCAAGCGAAGGGTGCTTTCCCCTGCGCCTTGAACGCGTTGCCTTTTCCAGGCGAGCGGAGGCGATGATAGCGTATCATATGATATCTATCACATCGTAGATCGTAAACCCAACGCATGCCTTTTTTATAGACAGACCTGCCGTGCGGGTCCTGTAGGGGTGCCCAACTAAAGTTGAGCCGTCCAATATTTTCAGATCGGAAACATCGGAAGGTTCGAAGAGATTCATGGGGAGCAACAAAGGAGTGTATCGTATTTTGATCTCTGGAATCGTATATGGACTGTCGGATTCGTAAAATTGCCACTGTTAAAAATGAACGGACCACTTTAAGTTGGGCAGCTCTAGGGTCCTGCGCTGCGCTGGGCAAATTACGATCGACTCAATCAACTTTAAAATCAACTCAATCGAATGACATGACATGACATGACGATTCGGATGGGTGCCGGGATGTGGACACGACGTGTAGTGCGATCGAGAACGGTGACACTCTCGTCTGACACATGCACGCATCGTAACTCGTCAGATCTCAGATCATAACATCATTGGATTGATCATATTCTTAATCCTGTCCGTTCGTCCGTTCGCCTTTCGGTGCCAACCAAATTTGAAACATTATCAAACAGCATCGAACATGCAACAAAACCGAGTCGCGAAGGAAACATCCGCATCCTCCTGCCGTAAGCGGTTTATCGCCAGTCGAGTGTGAAAGTCTTCCTTCTCGGTTTATGCAAGTTCAAAACCCATGTTCATATCTGTACATGATATATCTATACATACATAAATATCCACAGGACTCCCCACTGCAACGTGTCATTGAATGTGCAAGGATAATAATGCGGTGTGAGTACTGTTAGATTCCACTGTTCTCCACGTTCGCTGCTTGTGTGGGGTTTCTGTAGTTTTGCTGGTGGTGATGCAACACCTTTGAAGGCCCTCGAAGGTGGAACGCTAGTGGCGGCTTAAGGGGAATTCAAAGGAGAATCGGGCGGGAAAAGGAAAAATGCGCTCAAGCCGTTTGGACTTAACTGCTAAGGTACTTTGTTAATTGTTTTTCGCACGGCTGACGCGGGAAAAAAAACCGGGCGTTAACAGCCGTGGATCTTCAGGTATGGCTATTATCAAGTCTTTTCCACCTTGTCGTCCACGGAGCGGTATACAAGGGTACCATTAAAGGAGCAGATAGCTGGAAATATCTCGCTCGATTCTGTTTTTTGCCGTCCGACACGCAGACAGGAAGTGACGTACAGGTTATTTCCAAAGTCTAAACCCCTCTCGCGGTGCAGCTCTCAAGTCTTGGAACATGTCAATGGTTTCTTAGCTCCGTATTTGAGCCTTTACGCTGGCGGAGGCACCAGAACGTCACTGGGGGGCGACGCTTGCGGAGCGCTGCCGCTTGCGCCCTTCACTTTATCAGGACGCTGACCTGCGTCAGCCTCGCACAGGGCCAACTGGAAGCCGAGTTCACCTTTAAATATAACGCAAAAGTCACCCTCATGGAATACTTGGAGCGTTCTCAAGAAGTGGTCTCCTCCTACGGCGACGATGTACGTTCCAGCTTTCGCTTCTCGTTACCATTCACACTCGTGTGGCGCCCAACAGCTCTGCCACCTTACTGCCCGGAATTACACATGGTGTTCAAATTACTGCGCTCATGGCGTGTCGGGGGGTTGCACACACGAACAGCAAGTTACTTCCTTCGAGGCGTGGACTGAGGTGTACAATAGCGAGTACAACTGCACCGCGCGCATGCAAAAAGGGATGGCCTTTCCACTTTATGATCCCGAGCTCGGTGCGTTTTCGGCCCTAGGCCTTGCCAGAGTTCCTTAGATGACCTTTCTCCGAGGGGGCTTGCGTCTTTGGACCCTCCAAGCGCACTTCTGTCGTACATCCGCGTAGCTTAGGACGCGCACATGCCTCTTGTCTTGAACAAATACAAGGCCGAACGCTCGATGCCACTTGCGCAGTATTGCTGCGGCGGCCGGATCGAATCTTCTGGCGCGACTCAGGTTGCCCTGCGGTAGTCCGCGAGTCGGGAGCATCGGCCTTAGGGGATATTATCTCCCCGCGGGTTGTTGTGGCCCTGTCGAGGTGCGTACTTGACTGTTCCCGAACACGCGGGGAACCTTCTTGGCAGCACACGGTCACAATGCCAGATTGCTCCCCAGGCGTAAGCGCGGTGTCTCGCTTCACCCCGAGATTGACAGCATAAGTTCTTTATGTACTTCCGCGCTCGTGCAGAGGGCGCCTGCAAGAGCATCTGCATGGCTGGGCGAGAAGGCACAAACCAGGTCCTGAACGGCGTGTGGTCGCCTTATGAGCCGGTGCCCACATACGGTGAGCGCCCTTCCTTTTAATGGACATGCCGGTACCTTTACCCGCCGCCGCCCTGCGGATGTGCCTGCTGCCTTACGCTTCCGCGAGGGTCCACCGGAGTCCGGAATGTCCACCCCTCGTGAGTTCTGGCGCCGGCCTGGAACTGGGCCGATGCGGTGTGCAGGCGGCCGGCGAGTGTACGCCAAGAAGAACGGAGACGGTTGGCTCTTTATTTTCTTCATGGTAAGCGTTGTCTTTTCCAGCACCTCACGCCTGGCTTTCCAGTGCCGCTCCCGCTCGAAATGCAGCCGTCTCCGCCCTCCGCCCCCTTCCACCTTCCGCCGGGCAGTGTCCGGCCCTATCGACCCTCCACATGCGGCGATGCAACTTCTTGCTCTTGCAACATCTGAGCAACTACTAAACCATCTGAGTGCGCTCGTCCCTCTTCCGCGCCTGACCTTCGACGGACTTGGGGAAAGGAGTCAGCTGAGGCCTCCGCTCCTCTCACCTCGGCTGCACCTCGGCAGAGACTGTAGTACGAACACCGAGTGCTTTGTGGAAGCTGCACTATGCGCAGGGCGATGCGGGTGCGTGGTACGTGGCGCGAGAGGTCGGCAGCAAACTTGTGGTTGCCGAAGCCCGCTCACAGTCCATCTCCCCTGATCGTGTAGCAAGTGAGTCCCCGCGGCCTCCCAAGCTAGCAGAGTTCTGCGGGGCACTTGCCGCCCGCCGGAATCCCTGCCACATTCCCGACTGTGCGGCGTGATCCCTGCGGCACGTGCAGCTCTCGCTTCTTTCACTACATTCCTCGGGAGGGTGCCAACCTGTCGTCGAGCGCCGCCGTGCGAGGGCGCGGAGCGGGTCGCCTGTGGAGAGGGGTGGCTGCTGGGCATGCGGCCGAGCCGACTGCGCTGTGGTAGGCGCGAACGAATACCCCTCTGTCGAAGGGAGTGACCTCCCAGCGCCTTCGCTTCGACGTCCCGTGGTCTGGCTGCACTCGCCCCACTGCGCTCCCCGCGAGGGCCGCGAGCCGGCTCCGGTGTGGCGCTCATCGGCCCGTGGCGCATGCAGGTAGCTGGTACGTCGCTGATGGCGAAGGAGGCTTCGAGGTATTTTGCCCGGTCTTTCTTGCCCCTTCTCGCCCCTTCTTGACCCTTCTTGACTAGTCATCATCCCGGTGTTGCCGACCTGTCCTGAGACGGCTTGGAGCTCGCGGCGCTGCAGGAGGACTCTCTGCTCAAGGCGAGTTGCGTGGACGACATAGCGGAGGGAGGTCAGGAGGCCGCTTGCAGTGCAAATCCCATCTACTCGCCGCCACCATTACCAGGCACTAGCAGCTTGTTGCCCCCAGGTGATCCCAGTGACTGACGTCCACCTTCTCTCGACACCAGTTAGCGCGTCGGCTTCGGGTGATCCCAACCACTGACGTCCACCTTCTGCCGTTTCCGTCGAACGTCCATCGACAGACGCCTTTTACGTCGTGGAGAAGCAACGCCATTCTTCAGTCGTTGAGGAATTATTGTGCCTCGCCTGTATCTTTCGCCTCGCAAGTCATGTCTCAGATGCCTGAGCGCCGAGAAGCTTGCAGCCCTTGCTCACTGCACGCCGACTTGTGGCTTCTGTGCCAGGCGAGACGGATTTCATCAGCAACGAGAAAGGCTTAGACGAGATCGTCGGGTACGGGCTTCAGCCGGATGAGAACGGCTACGTCACTGCCACACGCCTCCAGGTGAGACCCGTGCTGCACTGGTTTGGGCGCTCGGAGCGAAACACCTTGAGTGGCCTGCAGCTCTTGCAGCTGCGCCGGGCAAAGCGCGAGAGAGCTGCGAGAGAGCTTCGTTGCGCGGTGCCACAGGGAGTCGAAGCAGTGGCACATCTTTGGCCCCCATACGGAGGCGAGTGTGCAATGCCCATGATTCACTGTCAGAGGTATCATGAGACGGGTTTCCCCAAGCAATGTCACGTGGCGGCTTTCCCGCGGCCATGCTGCTTGGCGACTTTTACCCTGGGATTGCTACGTGACGGCTTTCCTCGGCACATGTGCTACGCGTCAGCGTTTTCCCCATAGCAAGCTACGTGGCGGCTTTCCCCCGCCATGCTTCGTCATGACTTTCTCCCGGGCTTGCTATGTGGCGGCTTTCCCGCATGGCCATGCTACATGTGGCGGGACACCCCCGCCATGTTACGCCGCGGCTTGCTACGTCGCGGCTTTCCCGGCACAAGCAAGATGGTGGCTGTCCCCACGGCCCATGCTACGTGGCGGCTTTCCCCCATGGCCATGCTACGTGGCGGCTTTCCCCCATGGCCATGCCACGTGGCGGCTTTCCCCCATGGCCATGCTACGTGGCGGCTTTCCCCCATGGCCATGCCACGTGGCGGCTTTCCCCCATGGCCATGCCACGTGGCGGCTTTCCCCCATGGCCATGCTACGTGGCAGCTTTCCCCCGGCCATGTCACACCGCAGCTGTACCCCTGGAATGCTGCACGGCGGCTTCCACGGGAGTGCGTCACACAGTGGTCGGCGGCCGTGACGCAGGAGTTCCACGACGACGAGGCGCGATGGATCTTTGTCGCCCTCGCCAACTGTGACCTCTATTGCAGTGCGGACGGCTACCAGCTGTGTCAGGGCTCACTTGACGTGGAGTACAAGGTGCGATGCGGGCCCTGAGCGCGCCCTGGTGGTCCTAGGCGCAGCAGCAAAGAGTTCTCGGCACAAATCCACAATGGGCCTCCTCTGCACCTCCGCCCCTTCGCCGCCGGCCCTCACACGCCCTCCGCCGCATTTTGCGCCGCGCGGGCATCCTGCCCCTAATCGCAGGGTCCGCTCACCCATGAGCTCACGGGTTGCTCCGTCTGTCCACTTGCCGGTATCGGCTTCGGCTTGCTAATTCGGTTTGTGGTACCGCTGACGTGGACACTGGCCCGGGGGTGCAACACTGCTGCCACGTGGACGCCATGAGCGGGGCCATGGCGCTCGCATGCGCACTGTGCTGTGGCGCACTGGCCTGGGGGTGCAACACTGCTGCCACGTGGACGCCATGAGCGGGGCCATGGCGCTCGCATGCGCACTGTGCTGTGGCGCACTGGCCCGGGGGTGCAACACTGCTGCCACGTGGACGCCATGAGCGGGGCCATGGCGCTCGCATGCGCACTGTGCTGTGGCGCACTGGCCCGGGGAAGGAGGGCCGGGGCGACGCACTCAGAACTTGTACGTGGCAGTCCAGGGCGGAGGATTTGGTGGCCCCACGGGTTTTCGGCTGCAAAGTGAAGCCTCTCTCTGCAGCGCGGGTGCATTCGTGACATGGTGCTATCCGTGGCAGGTTCGCGGGGAGGCGCCCCGCGGGCTGTGTGCAGCGCCGCTTTCCCGCGCAGAGGTAGGAGACCGATGTGGCGTGCGAGAGGTGCTGACGTGGCATGGGAGGGCGCAGCTGACCTTCACGAACGGAGAGGGGTGGTCCACGAAGCATTTCTCGGCGGATGAGCAGGGCATCGTCGTGGTGATCATCGTATTCTTCATCCTGCAGGTCCCTTCTTTTGCCACCCCCCTGACAGGTGACGGGGCTGCGCGCACCCCCGCATCAACCCGGGCGAGGGTCATGCGGAGCAGCGGCTTTCCCCTTGCAGCTGACGTGGCGTCCCGAGGACCTTCCAGGAAGGTGACCGCTTGTTGTGGTGGCGCCGGTAGCCTCGATTCTTCCACCGGCGATTTGTACGGATGCGGCGGCGATGCGACGCGGTGTCACCGCTGTCTGCTCCGCAGGATGCTATGCCCGCTCGAGGAGCCGTCGATTTGGAGCCTCGGCCTTGGGCATCTGATCCCCGGGAGTGGGGGAGGAGGGGGCGCAGTTCATTCTTGTCATGTGCTCGATATACGTGCGCATGACGCTCATGAAGCTCAACAAGTTCCATCACACGGTGAAGCTGCTGGGGATCTCGGTCTTGATCACCTACATGGCCCGCTTCTTCGACATGATCCACTGGTGCAAGTATGCCAATGACGGCGAGGTGAGCTGGATCACACCCGCATTCTTGGGATGGTCCTCCGCGCATCACGCTTTGCCAGCTGGCATCGTTGCTGCGGTCATCCCCCTGCCAAGCTTTGCCAGCTGGCATCATTGCTGCGGTCATCCCCGTGCCAAGCTTTGCCAGCTGGCATGTGTGGCCGGAATTCCGGAGTGTCTCGCTGGAAAATCAGAGGTCTCCGCCATGCAGACCGCCTCTTTTGGGTGCCGGCTGACGTGGATCCCGTTGCCGCCCTCGCAGGGAGCACGCGGGCTGCACGTGGCGGCCATGTGGTTTAGTGGACTGGCTGAAACAACGCTGCTGCTGCTTGTCATCCTGGTAGCAAAGGGCTGGTCAATTTGCTGCCGGAAAATTAGCGCCACGGGTCGCACCAAGATCGCCGTGTACACCACCGTGTACCTCTTGACCTGGACGGTGCTCCTCATCTGGTGCGATCCAGCCGGTGCACGCTGCCTGTGTGGGGGGCTACAAGAGGGGTGTAAGGGCTACATGTGTGTGGAGGCTACATGAGGTTGCGGCTTCCCAGCCGGCGCACGCTACCTGTAGCGGGCCTCATGCCGTTCAGTGTGTGGTATCTTGTCACGGCCCCGCACTGTTCCTGAGTGCTTCTCATTTCCACTGGGAAGATGGGGGCCTGGCTGTTGTCGGCGGGCCTCATGCCGCTCAGTGTGTGTGCAGGCTTCGAGGTGGGGGAGTGCATGTGCAGGGGTTCGAGGTCGGGGGTTGTATGGGGGGTGATGGACGGGAGGTGGAGGTCTGATGACAGGTACGAACACGGCATGTCGGACGCAAACGTGGTGTACATCTATCACTGCGTGCCAGGTTACTTGATCGTGACTTTGCGGGTCGCGGGCGTCGCGTGGCTCGGATATGCCACTTTCGTCACGCTCAACAAGTACAAGATGAAGCGCCGCTTCTTCAAGAAGGTCGCGAGGGCCCCCCGGCTCCGTCTCCGCCTCCCGCCACCGCGCCATGCTCCCAAGAAGCGAGAGACAGAAGGGCACGCAAATGCTCCCCCGCCTCGCCGACCTCCAGGAAACCTCCAGAACCTACAGGAAGGAAATGCGGGGCCCAATCATGGCACGCATAGGTGAGCTGGAACAAAGGGGAGGCCACCATGACTTCTATGGGGAAGGGGCCAGCCACGACCCGATCGCTTTCGGCTTCCGGTCCGCAAGCACGGGTGTGACAGCACCTCTGCTGGCCGCTGTCACAGATGCCTGCCCCCAGCCGAATCCCCGCAGACCAGCAGGGCGCTGGCCTCGGGCGTCCTGGGCGGCGACCTGCATTGGGCCTCCGTCATGGCCGTCCGCTCTGTCAGGAACAAGCAGGCAGCCTCCACCGCCAGGTGGCACGCTAGGACCTGCGCGGGTCGCATTCCGATTGGCCGTCAAAGGTGCAGGGGACATGACGCCTTTGCTGCTGTCTTTCCTCCTGGCCCAGAGTAGGGCTGGGAGATTAATATACTCATACGCCCAAAGGGTGTGGCTTTTTCTTTTCTTTTTGTCTTTCTTTCCTGTCATCGGCATCGAGCATCGGGGACATAAGGCGTGAGCTCCGGAGAGATTCAGCGCTGAGCTTGCCGGCATGCTGCAGCCCGGGCTTGTTGCAGTGCGCATGGGATGTGTTGAAGGTGGGGAGAAACCAGGCTCGCCCGTATTGCGAGGCCGCTTTGAGTTGCGGCGGTTAGCGCTTCTGGTGCGGGCCGCGCTTGCCGCTGGAGCGCGCGCAGCTCGAGGCGGACGGGGGGCGCGCCTCCAGCTTGAGCTGACGCCTGTGGGGTCTTTGCGTCTCTGTGGTGGTGCTGGGCAGTTCCTTATGCTGTTCTCGTTGTGGCTCATCTCACTCCCCATCATTGTGCTGATCGCCCTCGCCATTCCGACCTGGACGAGGTACCGTGTCGTCACATGCCTGGAGCTCATCTTCACCTTCATCGCCCAGGTTCCGCAGCTCCACTCCCCCTCCCTCCCCGGTTTGCCGTTGCTGCCGCCACTTCCAGCTCCTCGCGGCGCACCCCTGGGCTGTCCCAGCTCAGCAACAGCGAGATTGTGATGGCCGGGTGTGAGAGTCCAAGGAGGCTCGGGCCGCGCCATCTGGCTGGTCCCCGCTGAGCGCTAGGGGAGGGCCGCGCATCTGGCTGGTCCCCGCTGAGCGCTAGGGAGGGGCTGCGCCATCTGGCTGGTCCCCGCTGAGCGCTAGAGGGCTGCGCCATCTGGCTGGTCCCCGCTGAGTGCTAGGAAAGGGCCGCGCCATCTGGCTGGTCCCCCTGAGCGCTAGGGGAGGGCCGCGCCATCTGGCTGGTCCCCGCTGAGCGCTAGGGGAGGGCCGCGCCATCTGGCTGGTCCCCGCTGAGCGCTAGGGGAGGGCTGCGCCATCTGGCTGGTCCCCGCTGAGCGCTAGGGGAGGGCCGCGCCCGCGGAGTCACTCGGCAGATATTTCACCGGCAGGCGTGAGGGGGAGGTGCGGTGGAGCTGACATGGGCAGGCGGCTCTGCTGCTGCTGTACTTCCCGAACCGGTACAACCGCTCCTTCCCCTTCCACGCCACGACCAGCGACATGATGCCGCGTCAGCCGACCCGCATGATTGTCGGCGGTGGCAACAGCAACAACGGCAAGCACACTCCGGACGATTCGAACATGGACGAGGACGAGCGCAAGTGCGCACCTTCTCCGCCCTGCCCACGCCCGCGGCCCTGCGCTTGCTCCTGCCCGGGCTCGGGGGAGTGATTCCAGCGCCAGTGAGATGAGGCTCCGCCGTGTAAAGCTGCCAGGTTCAGCTGCAGCTGGCAAAGCCTCGTGGGCCCTCTTTCTCCTCTGCTCAGCTCGAGGGGCGTGGTCTGACGTGGCGCCCTCTGCACAGCTTGAGAGACGTAGCATGACGTGGCGCCCTCTGCTTAGCTTGCAGGGCGCGGTCTGACGTGGCGTCCTCTGTTTGGCCTGCATAGGAAACAAACTTTTGGAAACACTGCTGTCATCAGAGGCAATGCCCTCGGGTGCGCCCACGCCGACGCTTCGACCCGTGCACTCAAAGTTGGCGGGGGGATACCACCTGGAGGATTGCTCGCGCCTGGGCTGTCGGCTCTCCTGTAGCTTCGCCACGACCCCGCAATGCTCAAGTGTCGAGGGAGCCAGGAAGGGATTGCTGGTGTCACTGAATATAGCAGGCTGCGCGCTGAGACTGAGGCGATTGCAACGGCGCCGCGCCTGGAGATGCAACGCGCAGACCAGGCCGGAGAGCGCCCGAGGCTGGAGACACGCCTGCATGCAGCAACTCGAGACACGCCGCCATGCAGGAACTCGAGACACGCCGCCATGCAGGAACTCGAGACACGCCGCCATGCAGGAACTCGAGACACGCCCGCCATGCAGCAACTGGAGACACGCCGCCATGCAGCAACTTCGAGACCACGCCGCCATGCAGCAACTCGAGACAACGTAGCCACAGCAACTCGAGACACGCCGCCATGCAGCAACTCGAGACACGCCGCCATGCAGCAACTCGAGACACGCCGCCATGCACAGCAACAGAGACACGCCGCCATGCAGCAACTCGAGACACGCCGCCATGCAGCAGCTTGAGCTCTGGCCGCAGCAACGAAGGGGACTCAACAACTGAAAGGGAGGCTTACGGCCACAAGTGAAGGGGGCCTCACGGCCGCAACTGAAGGGAGGGGACTCACGGCCGCAACTGAAGGGGGCCTCACGACCGCCCAACTGAAGGGGGACTCACGGCCGCAACTGAAGGGGCCTCACGGCCGCAACTGAAGGGGGCCTCACGGCCGCCTGTGCATCCGAGTGAGTGCGCGTGCCTCTGCTGAGCCCACGTGACTGGAACTCATAACGAGTGATGGGGAACGGGTGACTGTAACTGGGTGAATGGGTGGCCGGAGTGACGGTATACCTGGGTGACTGGAACTCATAACCGAGTGATGGGGGACGGGTGACTGTGTAACTGAATGGGTGGCCGGGTGACGGTATACCTGGGTGACTGGAACTGAGAACTGAGTGATGGGGGCGGGTGGCAACTGGGTGAATGGGTGGCCGGATGGCCCGGTATACCTGGGTGACTGGAACTCCTTAACCGAGTGATGGGGGCGGGTGGCTGTGTAACTGGGTGAATGGGTGGCCGGGTGACGGTATACCTGGGTGACTGGAACTGGAGAACTGAGTGATGGGGGACGGGTGACTGTGTAACTGGGTGAATGGGTGGCCGGGTGACGGTATACCTGGGTGACTGGGTGACGATATGACTGGGTAACCGGGTGATGCCCTGGCGGCGACAGGGCGCACGGCGGCCGTATTGAGCGCGCTGCGCTGCGCTCTGCGATGGAGCTCTCCTACCGCATTAAGGGCGATGCCGTGTCACTGCGCGGTGCGTCCCCTGTTCCATGCTGCTTCCCCAGCCTGAGGCTCGCCAGCCCCCTTGGTTTCTGTCCCCCTCTCCCCCCTTGGCGTCTGTGGCTCAGACTGCCTCCAGCCCTCCCTCAGTTGGGCATTCATTGGCTGGCAAGTCACGTTGGAGATGCAGACAAGGCTGGACAACACGGATGCCATCAGACGCCATGCATGACATGAAGCGGGTGGGCATGTCATGGCGCATGACACGTGCCACCACCTCCTTGCGCCCGCTTCACATGGGTCACATAGGTCACCACGTGGCATGCGAGGCGCGGAGATGCGTGTGGTGATTGCTTTATCCATGTCCGGGAGAGGTTTGTCCTGCCACACATTTTGTCATAGGTCCTACGAGGGGCGGCGCTCGCAGGCGCCCTCGAGCAGATGGACACACTGTACGACGATAACGAAGATGAGTTCGAGAACGATGAGGATGGGTTCCACAACATTGGTGGCGTCGACCTGTGGTACCCCCTGCGCCCCCTCCACTTAATTTCGCCCTCGTGGTGCATGGCTCCATGCGCGGTCGAAGCTCTGCTTGCAGAGCGTCTGGGGCTCAGCGATGGTTCAGATGCGGCACTCAGGAGCCGCGCAACGAGGCAACTGAGAGATGAAAGACAGTGTGAGCTGGGGGGAAGATGAGGGCTGCGGGGTGGAAGTCGGGTGATGCTTGGTGGGACGCACGAGCAGGGAGGCGCGGGTCTAGGCGGCTGCCTGAAGGACGCGCTGTAGGATTGCACCACGAGCAGGCGTTACGAGCATGGCTTATACGGTGGTAGCGCCGGAGGCGGTGTAACAGGAACCGTCCGATGAGGACCCCAAACAGTGCTGGTCCTAGCACAAGTGGTGCCAGCTCTGCCCCTTCCCTCCGCAACCAGATGGCCAATGGGAGCAGTGCTAACTACGCCGTAGCCAATCGATCCGGGTCCATGGGCTCAGGATCGATGGCCATGGAGATCTCTGGGCCGTCAAGCTCGGCTGCCGGCGCCCAGGAGAGGTCCATGCCCAAATTTTCATACTCCTCAAGGTGCGCAGCCTTAGGAATCCTCCTGGCCCACCGTGAGGTGAGGATTGGATGCTGCGGCGTGCACCATGAGGTGCTGACTCTACACACTCTGGATTCTCTTTTGTGGACCTGAGGGTGCTCGTCCCCCTTCCGAGTAAATGCTGCTACGGTGTTACTCCCATCATTTTGTCCACCGTGCCAAATAGATGCTTTTACGGTGATCACCCCGCGCTTGGGGATACCAGCAGTGAAGCTGGAGCACCTCGCTCCTCCGCCGGCCTCTTGCCCCAGTCTCCTTTACACCCTCGTGAAGCTGTGGCTGCTGCATGCAACAGTCGGTGTCCTGCTGCATCCGCCTGCCGGGTAGAGACACGCGAATGTTCTGAAGCAGCGTCTTGTTTGTGGGCATAGGAAGAGGGTTGCACTATGTCAACCTCGATGCCAGCATGTCGCCATTACTATGCCAACCTCGATGCCAGCATGTCTGCATTACTATGCCAACCTCGATGCCAGCATGTCGGCATTA
>LGRX02013865.1:0-18989 GCA_001247695.2 Cymbomonas tetramitiformis
CTGCTAGGCGCCAACACGACGCAGTCAAAAGCTTCAAGGAAACCCCACTGGGCTCTGCTAGGCGCCAACACGAAGCAGTCAAAAGCTTCAGCATGCACATAGTGGCATCTATACAGAATATTTCGAATTATGTGGAGCTTGCTACCCTGCATGCAGACCATAACGTTGTGTAACGAGTAAGCTTACTTTCCCGTATAAGATCAGAGTCATCTGGCGCAACCTTCGACTACTCTGTCAGATTGTGCCACCCTTGATTACCCTGTCATGTGGCGCAACCCTTTGCTGCTCTGTTTTTTGGTGCAACCCTTGACTACTCTGTTATCTGGCACCAACCTTGACTGCTCTGTCTGCCTGTTGGATCAATCGCACCAAGCTTGGCTTGCATTCAGCGGCTGAGCAGTGTCGGTGTGGATGGTGGTCCAGGCTACAAAGATGCTGCAGAAGTCGACAGCAGCGATGATGAGAATGAAGAAGTCCCTGCTGACCCAGAAGGCAAAACCTCGGGTCCTGACAAGGCCCAGGAGGAGGAGGTGGAGGAGGATGACGAGGATACCCCCAGGGCAGTCGACGAGATCACAGAGGAAATGCGGGCGAAGGAGCAAGAGAGGCTGCGAAAACTTGAGCTCATTCAACAGGAGAAACTCGTGGCCACTGGCGAGGATAACGGAGACAGGGTGTATCCTAAGATTGTGAACGGGCCCTGGCGGCTTCGTCAAGGGTCAAAAACCGCACATGTTGCTGCTGGAGGCTATCATACAACAATTGTAACTGAATCAGGGGATGTGTTCAGCGCTGGTGGGCCTCATCCCATTCCCCCTTCTGCTTGGGTTTCCTCTATCCTTGCCCTGCCGGTACGCTTGAGACAATAATTCCAGGAGCTGTGGTGACTGGGGAGGACATATCAGCTCACACTTAGGCACTTACATCCAATCCGATGGAGCGCAGGTGTTGGACGGAATGGACGCCTCGGGTTGGGGAATCTGCTGCCTGCAATTACGCCGCAGCACGTGCGCGCTCTGGATCACGTGCGTATTCCAGCCTATGTGCTCTCAGGTAACCACACTCCTCTTACTTCCTAATCTGAAGCTCTTCCACTGTCGAGGCACTACCTCCTGACTGTTGTATTTGGGCTGGTGCGTCGCATCTGATCCCAGTTGTGTGCACCTGGGCACTTCTCCCGAGCCAAGATTCAAGCACGTCTACTCACGGGACGCATGGCCGGCATGTACCCAACCATCTTGTCTATGGAGTCAACAAAGGTGGTTTTGTGAGAACTTGAACAATCGTGATTCGTAAGTTGTGCTTGTCGAGAAGGAATGTAGGAACAAGCATGCCACAAATTTGATTGGCTAATGGTAATGCGGCATTGGATGAGCACTCATAACGAAAATGCGTTTTGACAATGGTTTGAAACACGCAGCGTGAAGTCTAACACGAGGGGTTACCGATAAGGGGCGCATGCTTTCAAACAAATTCTATGTGTAGCACAAACTACCCTTGACCATAACCTCTGATCACTGGTTGTCATAGTTCGCCACGTCCATACACTTACTTGTCATTTTGTGCTTGTACAGAGAATGTGAGAAGTTTTGGACAAGACAGATTAACGCCCGATCAGAAGTCAGGGCTGTCTGTTGCTCAAGATTAGGGCATGGCACATGCAAATTCTTAGGACAAGCTAGATGATAGTCACAGTGCAAGTTATGTTTCGTGCACAACCTTTGAGCCTCTGAGCATTCATCTGCAACAGCATTTGGCAAGGCCCTCGTTATGAAGACAAATCTCTGGATATGTTATTTCCTACACAAATCTCCTATGCTGCAGTGAATAATTGCCCTTGCATTGGAATACTGGCCCATGCTCTATGGATGGTCAATGCCATCGCACATCGAGGAGTTTGCTTCAATGATGATGATACGCAACAATTCATATGTGTGCGCCCTCGTTAGCATATCGTTTTCGATTCCACGATGATCACTACGAAGAGCGCAATACCGATGGAGTGTTGCCATTGGACAGCAGGAGCAGTTGAGGTTTAAACAGAGTAATACTAGTAGTAGTAGTAGAGAGAGAGAGAGCCACTCACATACATTCCCCTATTTGTTCCAGGGAGGACACATAGCAAAGTGCTTGATAACTGGCAAGAGTATCAACAAACGGTGGTTGGCATGGCCGCTCGTCGAACCTAGATGTTTGTTTGGGCAATACATACAGTCCACGAAGGGAACGATCAAGCGCAAATTTGGTGTCAGTTATTTGTCCATACCCGCTCCAGGAGTTTGCGACGCGAATTTCACGGCATTCCTGACGTGAATAGATTAAGCTCTCCGATTCGGGACAGGCAATGTATATGTTACAGCATAAGCCCGCCGCTAGCATATGCTAGCGCATTTTAGCATGAGTCCGCCTGTGCTAAAATCGTTAGCATGAGCCCGCTTATGCTGAAACCGTTAGCACAGGGCTCATGCTCAATCAGCCGACCCCCTCGTGGCACGAGCCCGCCGCCTGTGCTGGCCATGCTAGGCCCCCCATGGGAGGCTAGGGAGGGTCTGGCTACCCACGCTTTGCTCCAGGAGGGGGTACATCCTCCAACCACTATCAAAATCCCCACAAACTTGCTTAAAAGACGAGGGAAAATCGACAATTTAGCCGAAAATTTAGCGGGCTTTTCCATGATAAGATGATGGAAAAAAGAAGAGAGAAAGAAAAAAGAAAAAGAAAAAACACGCCCTTCGGGCGTATGAGTAAATTAATTTCCCCTGCCCTACTCTGGGCCGGGCCGCCACGAGTGGCGGCCCTGTTGGGACAATTTACACCGGGTGGTTTCCATCCATTTCTTCCTCCTGCTTCTCTTGTCTGAGTCTTCTGTATAGTTGGTAGGTGTTGTGTGCATAGTCTACTGTCAGGTCATGTATCCGTCGTAGTGCTTGAGTGGCTTCCTTTTTGTTAAGCCCCAGTTGCTCGAGTATCTCCTGGTTGTGTTTGTATACCGTGCCCGTTTTGCCCACTGCGAAGACGTGGAGCTTGGCGCGGAAGCCGTGTCCGCGCAGCAGTTGTAGCAGTGGTCCGTATTTCATGTATTTTTCCAGGAGTTTGGGTCCCCATTTCTCATCGTCCGTGTGTGCTATCTCAATGAGGTGTAGGTTTTTGACTTTTCCCGGTGCCTCCTGTTGTGTGCATTCCCGCCCGTCTTCTAGGTCTTCCAGGCCCTCTATCATGACCATGTCTACGAAGCTTGGTATGGTGTCGGGCCCATCGTTTTTACCTGGGTTGTCCTTGCCGTCATGTCGGCATTGTCCTCTGGTGAGTATATAATTTGGGAGCACCCTTGGTTTGACTCCTGGGTCCCTCTTCTTCCCGGTGTAGGCGAGGACCTTGCACCCTCCTTTTCTGTGGTGGTCAAGTATGTGTTTTAGTTCGTCCGCATGTGCGTTTGCCCTGTCCGAGAACATTCCTCGCATCCGTGGGTTGTTGCACCCACCTAGTGCATGTCCTACTCTCATGAGGAAGCCTTTGGCGTAGTCTACCCCTTGGTGTCCGCAACCCTCCAGGGTGCATTTGCCACTCCCTCTGGTGGAGTTCTTCGCTGTCTCGTAGTCTTGCGCTGGCAGTATTCTCAGTCTGCATTTCAGTATTGTTTTGCGCACCGCGTAGGTGGCTCGTTTCCAGAAATCGTTCGCTATTTTGTGCAGTGGCTTGTCTCCTTTGAGGTGTTCCATCGTTTTATTCAGCCAGCTTTCAGTGACCTTGCCCTCCTTGACCGGGGGGGCGTTTCTGTTTCTCATGTTGTGGTTTGTTATATTGTGCTTCTGTCGGTTCCAGCTTGTTCGGGGTGCCGGGTCCGTAATCATCGCATGGACCCTGGACTCCTCCGTCACCCACGCGTTGACGCGTGGGTGGCTCCCCTTGTGGTGTCTCCAGTTGCTCGATGAATTCATTGAGTTTTTCAAAAATCTCATCCTCGTTTTGTTTCTCTTGGGGTGCTTCTCGTTGTCCCACAAGTTCATTGAGTTTCTCAAATATCTCCCCCTCTTCTGAGGGTTGTGGCGACACCTCTGCGGGTGGAGGGTTGCCTCCTTGGGTGTGGACCGTTCGGTCCATCTCTTCCCAGGGTTCATGTTGTTCCTCTACCTCCTGCATTTGAAGCATCTCTTCGTCTTCCTGTTGTTCCATCATGTCCTTTAATCGTCTGTCCTCACCATCACGGGCCTGGTCGGCTTGTTGTTGTGGGTTGAGCGTCGGGTCGCGTATTATTGTTTGCTCTTCTTCCGTTTGTGCCGCTTGTACGTGGTGTGCCTCCCAGCGGAAGACATGCTCTTTTTTCGGTTGGTGCGTCCAGGTTGTGGGTTCCCCCTGGAGTTCGGCTATTTTTTGTGGAGAGCCTATTTTCTCCTCGCATTTGTTCCTCCCGGAGCAGAGTGGTCACATATTTTTGTACTGCTAGTTTCCCTTTTAGTTCCCTGCTGCCCGAGCTTCCATCTGGTACCATGGGTTTGACTTTTATTGTTTCTTCATTGTCCCATGCTTCCGTGAGTGTCCCCGTGGTGCAGGCTTGTTTGGCTGCCTCATCGGCTCTCTCATTCCCCGTAATTCCTGTGTGTGCCTTGACTTTCAGGAGTGAGACGGTGTGGCCCGCTGCGACTAATGCCTCTATGTTGACCAATATGGCATACAGGAGGTCCCTTTGTTGGTGGTGCTCCATGCTGTGGAGTTTTGTTCTCATGTTTTCCAATTGCCTAATGGAGTTGGCACTGTCCGTGTAAATGGTAAGTCCCCTGCCACTTGGTGGCCGCGGTAGTGTCACGGCTTTTTGTATCGCGAGGAGCTCGGCTCTGTTTACCTCCTGGTCCTCACCTTCCCAACGAATCATGTGTGCCTCCCCTTCCCCCGTTGTAGGGTCCCACACCGCGGCCCCTGAGGCCCATTCCTTGCCTCCTTCTTCTGTTTCTATTTCCCTTTTGCTTCCGTCCGTGTATAGGTATGAGGTTGCCTCGTGCGCCCTTTGAAGGGGGGGGTATTCAAATTGGGTTGGTACGTTACTCGGGGCCGCGTTCCTGGGGTCCACTGTCTGGTCTCTTGTCAGCGTCCATCTTCTTCCTTGAACCCCTGGTTCGTGCTCGGGCCAGAAGTCGGTGGGGTACCTGACTACTTTTGACCGTGCGACCTTGTCCCATACGGCTTGGGCATTCGCCTGTCTTTCCTGCCTGGTGTGTATTGTGCTCGCGTCTGTTGCCTGTTGAATGGTGGGAGGGTGTATGTTCCATTTTCCTCCCCTGCTCCCGGGGAGTAGTTCCCATCTGGCTGGTCCCTCCTCCATGTGGAGGTGGCTGTCTTCCCACCAGGTTTCTATTGTTGTTTGTGCATTATAGCATTGTGCGCAAAGGTCATTTCGTACGTGTGGTCCTGTGTTGCACATCATTCCCCTCGCGTTCACCATGTCCTTTAGCTTCACCTCTGGGAGTTCATATCGTTGCCATGGTCTTGTGTCCACCACGCAGTCGACGCTTTGGGTGTGTCTTTCCTGGTTTGGGGCGTTCGCGTCGTGTAGGTTCGCATCCCTCGCCGGTTGCTTGACAGCTCTGGTCGTGCGGACTTTGCTTTGTGGGCATGTCGTGAGCGCCCTTCTTATGTATTCCACAGCCGCATCTGGGTCACTGCAGTGGGCTTGCCATCCCCCTTTGTTGGCAACTATCAACACTCTGAGGTTCCAGTTGCATTGTTTCGCTTGCTGGTGGGTAGTACCCATCCAGTGGTCGGGGGGCAGGAAGGTGAATTTGCCTTGTGGTATCTCAAATAGTTCGTGTACTAGGTGACCCGCATGTGTGTTGTACAGTTTTCTATATGGGTTTTTTTCGTATGTCGGGTATACTCTGGGTGGTGGTGGTTGCTATGGCAAAGTCCAGTGCTTTTTTGAGGTCCTGTGGTGTGTACTCGGGGTTGAATTGGTAGGCTCCCAGTTTCATCCAGTTTGCCGTCCAGGCAGAGCCTCTGGCCCCGAACACCTTGTCCCTGTCGTATTTGGCATAATACGTTGTGGTGTTGTGGTGGACATTAAGGGGTGAGGCAAAGAGTTTCGTGCTTATTCCGAACGCCTGTTGTAGCGCTCTGTGCATTTGGGCGGGAAACGTCCAGTGGTTTTATAGGTTCTTTTTGCGTTCCTCCTTTTCTTCCTTGCTTGAGTATCTAATGAGGAGGTGCCCCACTTCCTCCTCAAACGTGGAGACTCTTATCTTGTGGTCCTCCCATAGTTCCGTGCGCAATGTGCTTTGGTGCGGGGTTTGGTTGCGTGCGGTACCCACTGCTTGGGTGTACCTCTCGTGTAGCCTGTTCAGTTTTCCCTTTGTGAGGGTACCTATGCATTTTCCATTTCTATGGTAGCTGTGGGCAAGTTCCCCCTCCAGCCTTATGTGGCAGTGGTGTTCTCTGTTGTTAGCAATGTCTTGTTCTGGGTTGGTTTCGGTCGGGTCTAGGGTGAGGTTTCCCGCATGTAGTGTGGGCCAGGCCTGCCCCGTGTGTGGCCTTCCAACCAGTATTTCCCTGAGTCCCGTGGGGTGGGTCACCTGGGAGCCTCTCGCCTGCAGCCTTCTTTTCAGGGTTGGGAAGGTGGTCGCACTTTAGCCTCGTCTCTTGGCCAGCTTTAGGTAGTCTACTATGGTTTCCCGTGTGCTCCATGCATAGGAATCCTCCCCCTTCGAGTGTTGCCATTGTGTTTTGTATTGTGTTACCAGGGAGTGAGGGTCTGTTGGGTCAATGAGTAATGTCCTCATCGCTACAATCTCCTTTGGCTTATCTATTGTCTGGCCTTTTTTCGAAATGGCATGTTTCCATCTTTTCAGCCATGGGGTCTACCTCGTCCACCCACTTGGTTTGTGGGCGGTGGTGGGGGGCTTGTAACTCTTCCCCCTCCCCCTGTCTTTGCTCGGTGGTTTCTGTCTCATTAATCCTGGTAAGCGGGTGTAGAGAGAGTTGTCTGTGAATCTCCTCTCTGGGACCAGCCGTGCCTCCCATTCTGTCATCTTAGCCTGTAGTTGTTCCAGGTTGAGGCGCGGAAGGTTGGTCCGTATTGTGTGGGGGTCTAGCGGCCCCGCGCAGGGAGTGCTCCTGTATTGTTGTTTCAGTCGTCGGTTCGTGCTGCTATCGTAGAAGTCCCCCGGTGTCGCGACGTCCCTCGGTTGGGCTTCGCACAGGTACGGGTACAGGTGAGCCAGTCCTTTTGCTATGGCATTCCGGTCTGCCTTGAGGGCTGCGTCCGTACACTGCTCCCTAATGTTTGTTTGGCTAATCGCTTGTTGGCCATCTTGGGTTATGAGGAACGCCAGGTCTGGAAAGTGTGTAAATAGCTTCAGGCATGTCGTGAAGTTTATCGCGGTTGGTGTGTCCTTGGGTACTTTGAGCTTGGCGGTTTGGTCTGTGTATACCGCCTGCCAGTCTGGGGGCGCTGGTAGGTCCCCATCCGTTATTTTGCCTGCTTTCGTTTTTCTCGTCGTCCCTTCCATTTCTTTGTCAGACTTTCTTCTGGTCGCCCCCTTCAGCTGTTCCATTATCTTTGGCACGGGGGTTTGGAGCTGTCTCAGCATTCCCTCGGTCCCCCGGGGCGTAATGTTGTATCTGAGCAGAGCATTGAGTTTTCTGAGTGTGTTGTATTTTGTTTGGTGCCCTCCCCATAGTTTGTCAAGGTCTGTGCAGTTCATGCGTGTGGTGCAGTGGTGTTCTACCAACCCTCTGGTGGACCTACTGACGTGGGACATTCTAAGTCTTGACTTGAGGTTTATTTGTCTCCACGCCGGGCCCCATACTGCTCCTCTGTCTTCTTCGCTGTGCATGGCCTCCAGCAGCCCACTCCAAATCGACTGGGCGTAGACCGCCTGGAGTGGCACCATGCCCAGACCGAATCGTTCCTTTTCTTGTGTGGTAAAAATGTTCGGCGTTCCGTTGCGGGCCAGGCCCTGTATGTTCTTTGTGGCCCCGCCTATCACTTTGTTGAAGTCGTCTATTTCCCCCGCTGTGTAGAGCCCTAGGTGTAGTCCATACCTGAACTTGCCCAGTATTGCGGAGTGTAGTGAGTATTCCTTTTGGTCCGGTGTCAGCGGGGAACGCAGTAGCGCCTGTATTCTGTGGTTCATTTCCTCCCTGGCGGTTTTTTTCTCTTCATCACATTTGCCTGAGAATGTCAGTAGGACTCCCAGGTATTTGTACGTTTCATTTGGTTTGAGAATTTTGAAGTGGCTCAGTTTTACCATCCGCGCCTATCGTCTTGAGGCTCGCATGGAGTTCCTCGGGTACTGAGACTCCGTTCTTCACGCCTGTTATGGCGGACTTGGTGAGGTTGATCTTGAGCTCACTCCATTGTGAGAATGCCTGCAACTTGTGCAATTGTGCTTGCATGTGGAAAATCGTGGGGCACCGTATGAGTAGGTCATCGACGAATGCCCCCGTTGTTGTCCTGAGGGGCCCCAGTCTTTCTTGCTCCGCCGCATACTTGTGTTGGTACCCATGTTCTCCCACCTCCAGCCACCTCAGCAGTGGCTCTTGGTATATAATGAAGAGGAGGGGGCTCATGTTGTCCCCTTGGAGGAGCCCTCTTTGTATTTGCACCGTTTTGAGGGAGGTTTCCCCCCCCACCCTGGTGTTCATTGACATGGTGTCATGACTTTGTGTTCCCAGGACATCCCTTACCACCTGCGTGAGGTCCTCGGGTATTCCTAGGTACTTCATTATGTGCAGCAGCTTGTTGTGGTCTACCGAGCCGTACGCATTCTCAAAGTCCACATACAGGCCATGTAGCTCCCGTTCTGAGACATCAGCATCCTCTATCGCATTGGTTACTCTAGTGAGTTGTCGGAGGGTGTTTCTCTTCTCTCTTGAGCCTTCTTGCGCCTGAGCTAGTATTCCCTGCGTCTCGTGGAGAGCATGTTTGCTATCTGTGAGGTGTATAGCTTGAATACCCCCTCAAGCAGGGCTATGGGTCGGTAGTTTTGCTGCAGGGTGACATCCCCCTTCTTGTGGTGGAAGCAGAATGTCCCCTTTTTCCAGGTGAGGGGGACGTGTTTGCTGTTCCACATCTCCAGCATGAGGGCATGTAGGGCGTCGTGGAAGTCCTCCGGCATGTATTTGAGAATTTCATTCGGGGTTCTGGTGGGGCCCGGTGCTTTGTTGTTGTTTAGGGTGTGCACCGCTTTGCTGTAGCCCTGTCTACTAATTGTGAGGTCTAGTCCTGTGGAGTTCGGTCTCGGTGCCTTTATGAGGCGCTCTTTTTGGGCTGGGTCCTCCCATGGTGGGGGGCTCGGGTCTGGTGGGCTGCGGTGTTCCATTTTGTATGGTGCAGAGTGAGCCATGTGGTCCGCGAGTGCATTTGCTATGTTCATATGGCCTACCGCCAAGTTGCCTTTCCTGTCCTATAGTGCCTGTATGTTCGCTGTGGGAGCGTGACCTGTCTTCTGTGCTTTGGCGTATATTCTCTTGTGGTATCTCTTTTGGTTGTTCCAGTATTCCCTTACCGTTTTGTCGTTGTGTCTTTGTTTGGTTCGTTTCCAATGTTGTTTGACCACTTGGTGTGCTGCTGAGCTTTCTATCTTGGCCTTTGCGGTGAGCCACGTCACCCATTCCTTTGCGTCTGCATTATTTCTGTCGGTCGGGCCTTCCCTCTCCCCTTCTTTCAGGTTCTGGAGGGTTGAATGTTCCGTGTGTGGGTTCCGTAGTTGTTGTTTGGCTTTCTTGTGCGCCCGCATTTTGAGTAGCGCGGCGTCTCTTGCTTTTCTGTCCTTTTTGCTCATCAGTAGGTCCGTCGCTGCTCGGTTGGAGGTGCCTCCTACTATGGTAGTTGGTAGCCCTTCGTCCTTCAGCGCGCATTTGTTCGCTCTGGTGAGTATGTCCAGGACGGCCTCCCCTGCCCTGTCTATGGTGGCATGTGCTACTTGCCTGTTGCCCTCATCCCTACATTGGGCGGCTATACTTGTTATGTGTCTCAGCTCGGCAGTCCTGGCGTAGTCATGTGTTCTGAGGAGGGCTTTGGAGCGTTTCCCTTCTGGTTTTGTTTAAGGGCGTGTCCAGCTTTATATGCCCCGGCTGGGGGTTGCGGTCCACATACGGTTCATGGGTGCCTACGCTGTCCAGTCGAAGGGTTGCCAAGCTCACCATTTCGTGGTCGCTTGTGTGGTGTTGGGTGAGGTGTGCGCTGCCCTCCATCTCGTATTGTGCTTGCTTATTTTTCGGTGCCAGCCATCTGTCAATGTTCCTGTTTTTTGCCCAATTCAGTGTGGTGTTGACGGACGGTCCTACATTGTGGAGGTCCAGCTCCTCCGTAAGTTTCGTCCATTGCTTGTCGGTTTTTGTTATCCCCTTGCCTGTGCTGGTGTTGCTCGCGTTGAGGTCTCCTCCTATAACCACATGCTCGTTTTGTTTTTCTGCGGTTTTCCGCAGCAGGTTGGTTGTGTACTTGAGTATTCTGTTCCTGGTTTTCCACTCTTCTGCTCCCGGCGGGTTGTATATGCCCAACACGTGGTACATCACATCCCCGGGCAGGTGCAATACCACATGCAGGAGGTACCCCTCGAGGTGCCGTGCGGGGACTACATGGTGGTTGTGTGCGTAGCTAAAGGGGTTGTTGAGGAGTATTACTACTCCTCCCTTCACTGCTTGTTCCGTTGTGCTCTCTGCCTTTTGTTCTTCCGTCTTGGTGCCTATTGCAGTGAACCGCGTGTCTCTGAATCTTCTCATCGCGTTGTCGTGCGCGTGCTTCACCTCCGTAAGCACTATCACATGCAGTCCCAGTTGGTCATCATTTCTTTTCCTGACAACCTCGGCGAGGTCGAGGCAGGCATCACTTTGCCCTGCTACATTCCATGTGAGCATGTGCAGGCGGTCTTCCCCTATGTTTGTCTTCTTTGGTTCTGTGAGGGGGGGCTGGTATTCGTGGGGGCGTTGCCCTTCCTCCGGTGCTTCTTCCCGTGTGCCTTCAAATTTCTCCCATTGTGCAATTGGCTTGTCTTCCGCCTCCCCCTCTTCCCCATCTGGGTGGGGCTCCAGCTCTTGCTGGTTCGCCTGCGCGTCTCCGCTGTCGCCCAGCGGTGTTGTGGGGGCCAGTCTGTGGAGCCATCTCCACAGGCCCGGCTGCCTTGTAACACTCTTGTGCTTCTCTGCTCGGGTTTGCGGTGCCCTTCCTTCGACCTCCGGGTTTGTATTTGGGCCACCGATGAGCTGCTGGGTCTCTTCTTCTTGCTGGTTGTCCACCGGTGTTTGCCTTTGCCTCTCAGTGGCAGTCATCCGCTCTTTTACCGGCGTTTGTATCGACTTTCTGTAGGCATCGACTGCCGCCCTGTTAGTGGTTCCCCATTTGCTAACCGCTTCACTGAAATGGGTGGGCCAGTGTCCCCCTGGGCATGTTTTTTGGAAGTGCATCCACGCTTTGGTGGCCAGCAAGACCCATACCCCACAATTGTAATGGTCTTGTGCGTTTTGGTTGCCTACGTTCATTAGTTTGACGGTTGTTTCCTTTCCTAGTGTTTTGGCCAGGTGTTCTGCCCAGGTGGTCATGTCGGCTATCAGTCTTTTAGTATTGAACAGAGTTGTCTTGGTTTTCCCATTTGAGGAGTCATATATCCACAGTTTCAGTTTGTTGTTTTCTCTGTCCGGGCCTGCTGGTACCACTCTCTATGCAGAAGCCTCGAGAGCTCTTGAGTAGTTGTAGCGCCTTTGCTGTGTGTGGTTTGCTGTTGTCTCCTGGCTTGAGAGCTTCCCTCATCGTGGCTATCATCAGGGGTGGCATTGGGTTGTCTTCGTATAGTGCGTGGGCGTGCCTAATTTGGTGCATGTTGAGTCTACCCTTCCTTTCGAACAGCCCTCGCGTGGTTGTGTCGTATGGGTATGTTTCTGTGTGGTTTTGGCTCCCCCCACCTTTCATGTTTAGTTCCCAGTTCCTGGCTTGTATTTCTATTCTTCGTCTTATCATCCGCATCAGCCGCTTGCCCTTTGTCGGAGTGCCTTCTCTTATTGTGGTTACCGCCTGCTTTGGTTTCCTTAGAGACAAGCATGGGTCTGCCATTACGGTTAATCCGTCTGAGTAGTTTGTATCCGTAGGGCGGCCGGGTGCTCCACGTTGTTGCATTTTTTGCTGTTGTTCGTTTTCTTTTGTATCTGCGGCTGCTCGTTCTCCCGTTGTGTTCATCTCGGCTTGTCTCCCTCCTACGATCCCGCGTTGTTCCTCCCGGTGTCAGTGTTACAATCAACATGACGAGCATTGGGGTTATGGTAATCGCAGCCTTTTGTAGCGGTCCGGTCACTTCCCCTTGTGTCCATTCCGGGTCTCGCCGCAATGTTTGTGGTGTTATCAGGTTTATGGTTACAACGTTACATCGCCCTAAATTCGTGTATGTAACACCCCTAATCCAATTCCATTGGCGGTTCCCATTTTTGGTATGTTGTCCCGTACTTGTGTAAAATTTTTGGGGTGTTTCGGTGTTTTTCGGAATTTTTTTATTTTTACGTAGAGCATTTTTAGGAATTCGCTTGTGGTCGAAGGTTGGTGGCTCCAGTATTTTGTGTGTCCCTTCTCCCTGCTCTCCTTAGCCATTCCCTGAAGTTTCCCAACGTCTTTCCTTTCATGTTGTGCCGTGCGCGTGCATTTGCGTCCCTTGTTGTTAGGGTTATTTTAGGGTTCGCCTTTGTACTGTTGTGGTTCCGTTTTAAGTGGGTGGGTGGTAGTGTGTCATTTGGTTGGTTGGGGTGCTTATTGTGGGCTTGTCTTGTCCATCTCGGGTGCCGCCGTGGTGTTTTCGCTGTTGTCGAGTTTGTGGTTACAACGTTACATTGCCCTAAATCCCTGTCTTTAACGCCCCTAACATCCTTTCCTTGGCGGGCCTCTTTTTGTGTATGTCGTCCCGTAATTGTGCAAAAGGTTTGGGGCGTTTCGGTGTGTTTTCCATTTTTTTCTGCTTTTACGTAGAGCATTTTTGGGAATTCGCTTGTGGTCGAGTGTCGGTAGTTCGCCCTCATATCTTGTGTATCGTGTCTCTCTACCCTCCTGAGCCATTCCCTAAAGTTTTTTGTTGCCCTTGTCAGTATATGGGGCTGTGTGAAGTCATTTGTGTCTTTAATTGGTAGGGTTTCGGTAGGGTTCGCCTGCCTATCGTGGTAATGTCGTGCAAACTTGCCGAGTGGGAATGTAATCCTATTACTGCTATCAGTGTGCCATGTCTTCTTTTGTTTAAGTATATATATGCAGCGGCTCATTGCTACATACCTCTTTTGTCGTTCGTACATACCATGGGAATTTAGTTTATGTTCATTAGTTTCACCGTATAAAATTGGTTTGTGTTCGTTAGTTTTACACTGGGCATTTTGCTTAATGCCTTGTGGGTTATCAGAGTGGGCCAGGTGACATTGTGTATGCAGTGTCGAACGTACATTTATTGTCAATGCATGGTAAATGTTTTGTGAGTTATCAGAGTGGGCTAAGCGACATTGTGTACGCAGTGTGGAATGCATATTTTTTATCACAGTATGGTTAATGTTGTAATTATTGGTATTGTTGCAGCCTAGGGTGGCACAGTGGGGCACTACAGGTGGGCAGTGTCAGCAATTATAAACATTACCACAAGTTGTGTTCTTAGACAAGCTAGTCTAGTCTTACTACTTCTCTTGTTGTTTCTGCCTATCCTGGCTGAGGGGCTTGCCGATGTTGCCTGGGTGCTCCTCCGGGCCCACGGGGTGTGCTGCCTCCCTGTTCGATTGCACCCTCCACCCTTGCTTAGTAATAATAATAATAATAATAAAACATTTACGTCGATGAGTAAGGCAACGCCTTCGGAACGATCTACTCGAGTCTGTTCCCCTCATACATGACAGTCTGCTAAGGCAGGAAACATTCCACAAAGCGTGGAAGCAAGGGTGGCAAAGCACTAATGAAAGCGTGTCTGCCACCAGCGTCGGAAAAAACATCAGCAGGTCGTGGAGCTGATGCACGATGGAGATGGAGGCGGTGTGGGCGGTGGTGGTGATGAAGTGAGAAAAGCCCAGGGGTGCTCCGGCCCCTGGGCCGGTGGTGCCCCCTTAGGGCCGGGGCCCTAAGGGGCCCCAACCCCGTGGGGGCTGGGGGGAGGGTGGGGGTTCACATAGCTGCCTAGCATTTCCCCTGCTGCCTTTACCACATCGGTTACTTTCCTATTTTCCGTGCAAAGTTCCTGAATGTTGGGTGCCTCTTCTACAATGCCACTCTCAGGTAGGGCTCCCGTTTCATGTAATATGCATCTTTCCCTTGCATGACGCCTACACATTCTGGACAGTTTTTTCAAGAGTGTCTTCACCCCACGGTGTGGAACCCCGATCCCTTTGAGCACCTTGCCAAAGCCTTCTGGTAAGTACCCCATGAGAGCAAGTTCCTCCGGCCACTCCACCGCATTAAGGAAGGGGGTTCCTCCTGCGTTCCTGTGCCCGCCATCCAAGTGTGCTCCAGGGTACTGGTTTCGTTGTTCCACATTATTCCTGCCCCCCACCCACGGACACAATCGGGGCGGCAACAGACAATCTTTCTCACTAAGGGCTTGCTCAATCATATCCGGGTGCAGGCCCGTTTCTTTGAGCAATTTGGGGGTGATCTTTTTATGCGGGACTACATTTATGAACCATTGAAGCAACTTGTATTGCATTTTCTCATTATCAAGTTTCTTACTAACAGGACACCCCATGCTCTCACTATCAATGGACAATATGACTACATCTGAGTACTTATCTTTGTAACATCCCTCCCCTGGCATTGTGTAGGGCCCTTTACCCGACCAATAATCATGTGGAATGAAGGGTATGGTCCCCCTTGGGTATTTGAAAATTAACTTAAAACCCTTACCTGTCCACTTTTTGAGGTTCTTTGGAGACAATGGTAGGATCCAAATTCCCTCAAATCCCTCCGAAGTCCTGGCCGCCTCTAGGCCACGGGACAACGTTTGCATAACAGCAGATGCTTCCCTAAGAACCCCCCCATCAAAGGGTGGGTTCCCATAGACCTTTTTCCCTTTTCCCGTGACACTGTTGACATATGCATCTCTTGCAAGTCCATCCCACCCTATCTTCCCTTTGTGGCAAAAGGGTCTCAACGCCTCCTTCATAGCCGCCGTGGGAATGCACCTCCTTGATTTGATTCCTGGGTGGGAGTTTACAGGGTTACAGAAAAGCTCACATCCGTCCTTTCCTAGGCCTCTCTCATCTATGATGATATCTAATAGGTCTCTTCTTATCGCATAACAATTCTTCGGGTCACCCGACTCAGTATTACATGCTATAAGTGCCGAGTGAATATCATCGGCCCGTTGTGTGTAATTGCTGATCGACGTCTGAGGTGTATCAGTTGTCAGCCTATGCCACTCAACTAACTTCCAGAATTCTTTCTTTTTGATGTACTGTAGGTCTTGGAAGTTGTGACTGCCATCACTGTTTGTGTCTATGGGCGCAGCAGCTACTGCTACAGTGCCTTTCCTAGTATTTGACAACCTGTACATGCTAGCCTCTGGTAGAGCAGCAAGTGGTCTAAAGGCTGTTAAGTCATTGTCTATTTCTGCTAAGGGGAAAATTTCGGAGGGGCTGGTGATGCCTCCCCTTGTGTTACTGCCTTCTATTATCAGTCTCGGGTCTCCCGCTGTGGCTTTTCTGATGGTTTCTTTCATTTCCTCCTGCTGGTTTTCCCTTAACTGGTGTAGTTCATTTCCTTCACCCGGGCAGTTCAGTTGGATGTGTGTGTAGGTGCATTGTGTCGTTGTGCCACACGTCCGGCAGGTCGGGCTTTCACCAATTCCCATCCTATGTGCTCTATGTGGGGATGCCTGTAGGCCTGTGAGTTCCCTGCACCTATAAGCTGTGAAGTACTTGGATGCAATCTTTGATACATCCTTGATTGGTTTCACATGATTCTCCTCCAATAGCCTGAGTGCCCTGCCTTGTCCATGCACGTCTTTCCACTTTTTGTGGTGGCTCAATCTTTGGAGTCTCCTAATGTGGTTCCTGATGCCTCCCGTTATGGATTGTTCATGAAAGAGGAGGGAAAAATCTAAATCCCCGTCTTCGTCGAACCTGAGCTGTCTCCCGCTGTATCTAAATGCCGCTCTTTTGGCCGTCCTATCTACTTTGTCATGGAGCCTATCGTTATTGTGCCCTCTGATCCATTTAATCAGGAGTTTCGCTTGTCCCGTTGTGTTGTAAAATCCTGATTCCTCCAGAATCAGTCTAATGGCTACCAGGTCCCTTCTGTTTGGCTCTTGCATAAGGTCCCTGACATTTAGGGTTCCAGGGTCACGGTTTACAGCATTGATAGTTGCCATGGAATCAATTACATGGGTAAGAGGAACCAAGGTGTTTAGAATTTCATGCTTCCGATCTTGGAGTAACTTTCTGAGGCCTAAAATTTCTGCAGTAGTAGAGCTAGGTTTATGGATGTTATCTATGATTCCTGAGAAAGTCGAACTGGACGAAGCTTAGTGCTTGGCCGGCTTGTGTGTTTGTGTTTGCCTGTTCGAGTGGGGGTAGTGTAGATGCAGCGTGTACCTTTGGATTGGGCTCGATGTGTGGTTTTGCCAGGCCACTGTGTCCTGCAGCCCAGCAGCTTCCTTGGTCCTCTGTGACACAGTAGATGTTTGTTAGTTTGCCTTCGGTGTCACTGCCCTGAAGGAGTGTGTTGCAGTATGTGGTAGCTTGGTTTGTCAGGCAGGGGGTTGTGTGTTTTCTCACCTTCCTTGTGACCGGTGGATTGGCACGGGGGCTCCCCAGCTGGGTCTCCTCCCGCGTAGATGTTTGGCTCACCCCTGGTGCCCTCCTCTTTGTAGGCGGCTCTGCCCTAGCTGCCTTGTCGTCTGTGCTGGCTGCTTGCCTCTTCGATGGGGGTTGTTTTTTCTTGGAGTCGGCCTTGGGGCCGTGGTACGGGATGCCCCTGTACTCCTCGTCCTCGTCCGTCTGTGGGGTTCTCTTCCTCACAAAGCGGAGCGGGTGATCGGTTGCCCCCTCCCGTGAGCCGGTCAGTGAGTGTTGTCAGTGTGCTGACCATGGCACTCCCGGTGCCCCGGTAGGTTTGGTGGAAACCTCTGACCTCTTGGGTGATCTCGGTATGGCGAGCTCCCGCGATGTGCTCTTGTTCTTTGTGAAGTTCACGTAGCTCGTCCATAGTCACAGGCTTGGCCTCGTTGAACCTCTCCAGCTGCTTGTTGATGTTTTTAAGGAGGGTCTTGGTCTCCGGAGTGGATTGTTTACCAGACGCTGCGGCCTTTTGAGTACCTCGCTGGCCTTGGACGCCACCTTGTTGATGAGCTTGCAGGCCACCTCGTCGGCTATCTTGTCGAGCCGACCTCCTTGTTCCTCCCTGCCACGAGGGACCCGCGGGGTTTGGCGCTCGATGGTGCCCGTACCTTTCGCACGCCACCTTCCCACCTCTAGGGTGACAGAGGTTATGATGTGTCGGCCTCTGTCATCCACCCCCGCTGGGACTCGTACTGTCTGCTTCCCCGCCTTGGCCAGCGCGCCGTATGCCTCCTCGGTGAAGATTGCGTAGTAGTTGATCGCATATCCACCCCCGTTTCGCTTCCACTGCAGTAGGGATGCCGGGTCCCCGGGGACTGATGGGGCCCTGGATGGTACGTGCAAGTTGAAAACCTCGTCTGTCTCCTTGAGGATCGTGGTGTTGAGCGTGAGCTTCCCCATATGCTCTGCCACTGCCTGCACGAAGTGGTTGCGGTGGTCGAGGAGTATCTGTTTCCTGTCCACGATGGCAACCTCTCTGGTTGCCACTGCGTCACTGACTTCCTTGCTAGGTAACCAGCACGTGGTTGTAGGGAAGCCCCAGGAGTAAGGATGTTGTACGATGAGCTCCGCCGCCGCCGGGGAAACAGCCTCCAGCAGTAGCACTTCTCTGAACGTGGAGTCCTCCGGGGATTCCCGTACCGTGCCTTTTCTGATTATGTCTACAAGTTGTCCCATCTCTTGTCGGCTTTCTTTTCTAAAGATGACGTCAGCAGCGAGTATGTTGGAGACGTCCTCAATAGATTTCCCGCTGAGCTGGGGCCCGTAGACCAAAACGTTGCGTCCCGCCACGGGCCCTTCCACCGGTACCCACGGGGACCACACATATATGCAGGGGAGCACCGGTTGCTCCCTGTTGCATGTTTGGTGGGCCTGCGGTACCACGTGTAGGGGGAGTCGGAAGATGGGGTTGAAGAGCACAAAGGCGGCTAAGGGCCTGTGCTGGAAGGCCAGGTCGATTTGTTTGGCCCTACCAGTACGGTTAAGCCAGATGTGGGTGTGTTCCAAGTCGAAGACGATGATTTCGGGGGAGTGTGAGATGCCGTAGAGAAGTGCGTTCAGGTACCGCAAGTGCTTGAGCACTTCTTTGACCGTCTCATCCAGGTCCACTATCTTTAGTTGTGGGGTTCCCGTATACGGGAACCCAGTTGGTCCTGTGTCACTGGGGTCCAGGCCGCTCCCTGTTACTGAGCGCACGTGGACGAGTTTTAGCCTGTCGCCGCGCTTTATCGGCATGCCCAGTTTAAAGGCATGCGCTTGGGGATCTTCCGCATCTAATACCTCACGGCGGTCGCTGTACCACCTGGTGGCTATCTGGTATATTCTGGCCTCCGGATTGTCTGTGGCACGGGGGTTGCTTTGGTAGATTATGGCTACCCTTTCGAGCGGGCTCTCTGAGGCAGTAGCCGTCTCGAGAAGGTTGGGAAGTTTGTCAGTGTGAGCGTTGTCCACTTTCCTGTAGTTGAGTGGCCGATCCAACGCTCGGCGTATGTCTTCCTGCGGTACTTGTGTTATGTAAGTGGGTGTTGCCCCCTCAGGGTTCCCAGTGCGGGGGCCGGCAGAGCCGGGTAGCCCGTCTTGATGTTTTTTGGTTGTTTTTTGGGGCGGAGGGATTTTGCTTTCAGCGAAGCGCACCCTCCTGTCTTGTTGGCGTTTCGGCGACCTGATGGGGCTTTGGGTTTTGTCAGGCGTGTGTTCTGTGATGTTGTCGTCTGTGT